>CM076576.1:218874741-219009196 GCA_034641835.2 Pinus albicaulis | reverse complement strand
ATTGATAAAATGGCCTCCACTGTCAAGAGGAAAAGCTATGAACACCAAATTACTAGCCTCTTTCATCACTCCTTGATCAAGATGATTGTCCTATACCAGCTAGAGAAACAAGGTGTATTTTGGGAGACCTTCATCTCATATGATGTGTTTGCAGACCCCCAGGCCTTCATCCAGAAGAGCTTTCCTTCCACTTCAGAACCATCTACCTCCACACATCCATCATCTCCCCGTGTGCCTTCTCCACAAAGAATTTTACCTATTACATCCTTCCGTAAATTACCAAGTGAAGGGGTTGACAGTAGCCCTATTGAAGAGGAAATAGGAGGCAACAGTGAGGAAGAAGATGAGACAGATAATGATGGACAAGGAGAGAGAAATGAAGAAGAAGATGATGATGAAGAAGAAGAGGATGAAAATGAAGAAAATGATGAAGAGGAGGAAAGTGTCCAAGAAGAAAGCAACAATGGCCAAGAGCAGCAAGATAATGAAGAAGATAGCAATGATGATGTAATATTCCAAAATTTGCACATAAGCAAATTGGAATATTATATTTTGCTAATTTCACCTAGGAGAGGAATAAATGGGTAAGGAGGTCCATGAAAAATAAAATATGAATAAATTCCACCTTAGCAAGGGAAGAGATCACCTTAGGAGCTGGTCTTACACTTCCAAGTGTGAACAGGGACATTTTAGATGGAGACATAGTCAAGTTTTACTAAGTCAACAACCATTCTTAAGGAGGAAGAAATACTCAAGTAAACTAACTAAATGTGAACAAGGATAAGCCTAAGACACATATGTAAACTATATTGAATATCTCTAGTGTGAAAAAATTTATTGGAGGTGGATTAGTTGACCAAGTCAACAACGTTGTCATAAAGAGGAGAGAGGCAAGCTAGGGCAGCGCAGTTTTGAAAGAGGAAGCTTCATGAAGAAGTCACCTCAACATTGTGTGGGGTCTAGGGTGAGGAGGCTCAGAAAATATAAAAGGAAGACATAGAATCAAAGGAGATTCATTCATGTATTCAACTATTTTGGTCTTGAGATCACTTGCATGCTTCAGCTGTTTAGCCGAAGTTGCTGCACTGTTTAGTGCAAGGAATTCCTGTGCGGGAATTCCATCTTCTCTTTAGATCAAATTTATTAAGGGATCAAGAGCAAAGGATTAGAGCTTCATTTCTGTATTTTGCTTAAGGAAATTCATACACATTCAGCCACAACATAGTCTCCTTCAGTAAACTACGTCTTTTATGCAGGAGCAACAGCAGTAGAGCTGCATCCTTTGATTGTATGCTTATCTTTGAGGAGCAGGTGCTTATTTCCCTCCAGGAGCTCCAATAATAAGGGCTAAGGCCATTCTCTGTATTATTAAGCATTTATATGTCATATTCAGTCATTATTAATACATTTTTGCAGTGAAATGCATTATTTTTTGCAGTGTCGCTTTGTACATGCATTTCCCTGAAACCTTGCTGGGTGCTTTGTTTCTACTGTATAAGTGATTAAACCTCCATTTATTTGCTGTGTGATTGATATAATTTTCATATCAGACCTATTTATTCATTTTATGTAGAAACCCTTATGGGAATTACGCTCTCACTGTATTTAGAAATATTTGTTTAGTAAAGTCATGGGAAATCAGTGTTTTCTAGCCTAGTCGGGAAAGGAGGAGCTGTTTAATATAGCTAGAAGAATTATTTTTAGCTGAAATTCGGAGAATATGTCCCTCATGTCCTAATATATCATATCCAGCCATTTCCCCTACTTATTTTTACTCTAATTTATGAAAACTACCTTTTTGTGTCATAAAATCCCCTTTTTCCCCACTTTCCAGATCATGAAACAAAGTGCAAGTTTTTTATATAGCTAAAAATGATTTATATGTGTTTATTACATATATTTTAAGCTTATTCATTATAAAATTACCATTATACAACTTATTCATTGCTGAGATCCATATTTGGAACATTAGAGTGGTATCAGAGCACGATCTATGGCACAACTTGTGAGATCAAGCTATCATAGGAGAAAATAGGAAAATAAGAGATAAAAATTATGGAGATTATGAGCTTATTATCATCCATTTTCATATCCAAGAATAAGGAAGAAGAGAAATTCATTGAAACTCCAAAATGGTTTCAAGGAGGAGAGAGCTGCAGTGAAACCTCTAGGTTTCAAGAGGCAGAAAAAGATGCATGCAATTCTTGTTCTCACAGAGGAGGTGAAGAGCAAGGAGACCAATTAGAGCATGAGATATTAAGTGGATATTTGGTAGAATACAAGTGCCAACCTAGGGATTTCAAAGAAACCCTAGATTTCCCTCAGTTTATTCAACCGAGAGAAGAAAGAAGACAATGCAGTAAAAGAATGATGAAGGGAAATAGGTTCCTGTTGTCTACATTTGATGGGTCAAATATAGCTATATTTTGAGCAAGAAATATTGAGGCATTCTTCCTACTTCACCCAATGGTAGAGGAGGAGGCAGTAGAAGTTGAAGCGCTGCACCTGGAGGGTGAAGCCAATGCTTGGTGGTTCAATCACTCAAGCCATACAAGAGTGATTTATTTTCTTGAGTTTACTCAAGGGGTGATTAGAACCTTTGATGGAGAAATATCAGAAGAGAGGAAGTCCTCACCACCATGGTAAGAGACAAGTACCAGCACTGTCATAGCCTTGGAAGAGCAGCTTCCTACATCAGCAGTTGGATTAGCCAACACTTTGAAGAGAGGGACTCTTGCAGCCATACAAGATGTTTTGAAGGATCACAAAGGTATGCATAAATTTTCATGTCTTGACATTTCAAAAAATTTTATGGAAGACTTTGGATATTTGTTTGCATATGACCCATGATCAAATATTGTTTCCAAGGAAGAGCAACAAGATTGCATTGCGTTGTGCAAGCTTGATAGGTTCAAGGGAGATTTGAACCATCAACCTCATGCAACACTGATGAGTTGCACTCAATCCTTGAGGATGGAGTGTAAATTATTGGAGGATGGAGTGAACTTTTCTCCAAACACATCCATGCAGAAGCAAATGTTCATCCGGGAATTGACACATGAGATAGCCAAAATACCGTAGAGGAGGGTTACAACGCCGTCAAGAAGAAGCAACAAGGAAGCTTTGCTTTCAGCTCCTTTCGATCCTTTTGGGTTCAAAATGATCATCGGTGAGAGATCTTCTCTAGGAGGTCTCCAAGGAGTTTCATTTCAACACCACATGGAATGCAAGGAGAAGGATATGATATGGGAGGATGGTAGTCTCTTTTGGAGGAATACCAAGATGGAGGAGGATAAAAGACATTCATCGATGGAAAAATGGATGTGGATAGAGAGCAAGAAGCTGGAGATTTACTTGCAACTCTATGATACTGTGCAAGAAGAGGCAAAACTTCATTGGCTACTCTTGAGAGAGTTTGGCCATCATGTGGCATATCCTTCTTCTAAGGGTATGAGGGAGGAGGATACTTGGTAGAGTACTTGCATCATGGGGCAGCAAAGAGTGTGGATGCATTGTGATGATGGAATCATTATGTCTTCACCACATGAGTCATATGATGGAGGTATGTTGAAGCAACAAAGAAAATTGTTGCTTTGGAGGATTGAGAGAGAGCAAAGGCATAAATTCTCTCACATTTTGCATGATGTTGCAATGGGAGGAGATGGAAACATTATGAGAGGAGTCTTTTACATTGAACATATCAGAGGATGGATTTATGAGTTGGCAGGAGCCTATTTGCATAGGCCAACAATGTTGTCACTTGGGAGCATGAGCTTATTGGTGGAGTGTTCCCAGGATCACTTCATATTTGATGCACTTGGTGGGCATAGAGGAGGTGAGATTGATAGAGTGGTGCATGAGCTTATTGGTGGAGTGTTCCCAGGATCAGTTCATATTTGATGCAATTGGTGGGCATAGAGGAGGTGATATTGATAGAGTGGTGGATGAACTCATTGGTTGTTGTGGTATGCTCTCCTTGACTTGGATGTCCAAGCAGAAGAAGGAGGATTTTCATGGGGCATGTGATTCGCTCCTCTTCAAATTGATATTCCATACCACTATGGACGATTCATCTATGGATCTTGTCACCATCTTGCTTCCACCACATGGTAAGAACTTTGTTGTTGCACTTATTGATTGTTCATCACTATATTTGTATACTCTTACCATGCCCTTGCAGTGCATTTCTCTACAAAGGGGCAAGGTTCTCTTTAGACTCCATGGTCTATTTTTAGCCAGCTATTATGATGGAGATAGCCATCTAATGTATGATCCGAGGAAAGTATATGGTTGCTTATTGACATATCCAGCCATCTACTATTTTCTAGTGGGTGTGATGACTTATACAACAAACCATTTGTCAAGAGACAACTTTCCATACCATTTCCTGAAGTTGCAGTGGGGAAGACTTCACTGTGATCAATTGGGAGACTGTTGGTACATTCCACCACTACATAAAACCTTCAATATTTATCTCATTACGATGCTGATAATGATGCTATGTGCTGATGTTATTCTTGCCTATATGAGGAGCGTGATTGGAGGAGGAACACATGGAGTGGGTGTGTTCTTGGGGGAAGAGCCTCCCCACACTTTCTTTCTTACATGCTCTAAGGGGAGCATGGGAAGAGACATGGCCTCCACAGAAAAATATTTGTATCTTTATGAAGAGGACCATGAGATGGATGGAGTGCCATATGATGATGGTTTCTTATCCATCATGTATGAGATGGTTTGGGCCAGCTTGATGTACAGTGCTGGGACAGGGACCTTTGGAGGTCTAACTTCCTTCTTGCCATTGGAGGGTAACATGATAGTAGCCCAAGATCAGAAAATCCTTTACACTTGTCTTAAGTGGAGAGAAAAGTAGCGTGGGGTAGGCTACTATTTCTATCATGTCCAAAATTTCAGCCTACCTACCTTGTCAGAGCTTCAAGTGGAGGATGATTTGCATGAGTTACCATTTTGGAGGGTGGCTCATTTTGCTTGGTTGATAGCTTGGGGAGGAGAGATTCAAGTGGGGATGATGAATCCAATTCTATATCAGCCTTCGTGCCCCAAGAATACCTTCAAACAACCCATTTTTTCCTCCATGGGTGATCCCCTGTCACATAATGCCAGCTATTTAGATAGCATACACACTTGGGAGGGGAAACTTGGAGATGTATTGATGAATCAACACCTTGATCCTTGGAGGATTTAATCTTATGAGGTTTTTTTAGGGAATAAGAGGGTGCTCTTCATTCCTATCCTTGCAGTTTCTTGAGGACAAGAAACATTTGGGAGGGGAGGACTATAATATTCCAAAATTTGCACATATGCAAATTGGAATATTAGATTTTGCTACTTTCACCTAGGAGAGGAATAAATGGGTAAGGAGGCCCATGAAAAATAGAATATGAATAAATTCCACCTTATCAAGGGAAGAGATCACCTTAGGAGCTTGTCTTACACTTCCAAGTGTGAATAGGAACATTTTAGATGGAGACATAGTCAAGTTTGACTAAGTCAACAACCATTCTTGAGGAGGAAGAAATACTCAAGTAAACTAGCTGAATGTGAACGAGGATGAGCCTAAGACACATATATAAACTATATTGAAGATCTCTAGTGTGAAAAGAGGCATTGGAGGTGTATTATTTGACCAAGTCAACAATGTTGTCATAAAGACGAGGGAAGCAAGCTAGGGTAGTGCAATTTTGAAAGAGGAAGCTTCATGAAGAAGTCACCTCAACCTTGTTTGGGGTCTGGGGTGAGGAGGCTCACCAAAGATAAAAGGAAGGCATAGCATCAAAGGAGATTCATTCATGTATTCAACTATTTTGTTCTTGAGACCACTTGCATGCTTCAGCTGTTTAGCCAGAGTTGCTGCACTACTTAATGCAAGGAATTCCTATGCTGGAATTCCATCTTCTCCTTAGGTAAGATTTCTTAAGGGATCAAGAGGGAAGGATTAGAGCTTCATTTATGTATTTGGCTTAAGGCCATTCATCCAAATTCAGCCACAACGTAGTCTCCTTCAGTAAACTACGTCTTTTATGCAGGAGCAGCAACAGTAGAGCTGCATCCTTTGATTGTATGCTTATCTTTGAGGAGGAGGTTCTTATTTCCCTCTGGGAGCTCCAATAATAATGAATAAGGCCATTATATGTATTATTCAACATTTATATGTCATATTCAATCATGTTTAATATAGTGTTGCAGTGAACTGCGTTATTTTCTGCTGTAGTATCCCTTTTTCAGGATTGCTCATAAATCATGCATAAAAAATGCATTTCCAGAAACAAATGAAATGAAACAGTAAAATGGACTCTTGGATCCCATATATTATACAATACACATTCTAAATCCAATAATAGAGCTGAAAAAAATCAAACTAGGTGGGCTAAATAGACCTCGCACACTAGTGTAGCTAAAAAGGGTGAAAAACCCCAAGACTGCAAATGCCGGAGCAGCTGCTCAAGGGACTGTGCAGTCTAAGAGAGGGTTTACACATAAAATAATAGGAGAAAAATATATATACTCATATATTAATGAATAATTCTAAAGTACAGAGATCTAGTCTCCTCATACAAAATACAAGAGAACCTGGCAAGGGTTTCTTATCAAATACTCTGCATAAATATGTGATCTTCAGAAAATTACTGAATAATAACTGAAACACTAAATCATAAGAGCATATAAGGCTGGAAATATATCTTATTTTAATTATAACCCTCAAGGGCTTCCTCCCATGAAAGGATGAACCTCTCAATCACAAGGAAACACTGCAACGGAGCCACCAAACCATGCAATGAACACTGCCTCCAAAATAACGCACTCCCTAGCAGAAAAAATGCCGGGAGGGTATGAGAAATGTGTGGTCTGATACCACAGATCTGAAATAAGTCCTATAGCTCTCCAAACAGATCTCTCAAGTGAAGGAAACCTTCCTCCAACGAGAAACTAGCTCAAAAGCTGGGATTTCAATCCCTTCCACTGCTGCACCCAGCAACACTGCACAATCTCTGGAAAAGCTGTGACGATGTAGATGGTTGAAGCTTGGACTAAAAACCTGATGTGGAATGATGAATAAAAAATCCCCCAATGAGCTACTCAAAGGAAAGAGGTGGGGTTCCTGCTCGGGAACACCCAATGCTAAACAACACTGCAGCTTGCTAAGCAGCAGCAGCAACAATTCTTGGCAGCCAAGAATAATAATTCTACAACCTAATTAATAATGCTTCCATCCTCTTCCTTATATAAGACATGATTTTTCTGACCCTTGTCCCCACTCAACTAGGTTACTTCTAACCCAAGTTACATCTCCCTCCAAAATTGCATTATTCATTCTTGGATTCTTCCTCCACTAAAACTGCGATGTTGACTGAGTCAAAGCAGCTTCATTTTAACCCTGTTCACACATGGAGGTGTATTATTATGCTTGAAAGAGTGTTACCTTTCACAATTGGAGTATTTTATTCCTCCTTAGGAGACTTATAGGATTTTATACGCATTTATTTACCGGCTACAACTACTGCTAACTCTAATGTTCCATTTAGCTTGGAGGCTAAAATTTTGGAACATTATAGTCCTCCCCTCCAAAATATTTGCTTGTCCTCAAGAAAATGCATAAGGAGAGAAAAATATCTCCCCTCCTCCTCATGTGACCTCCATCAATAGCCTCCATCACTGCATCAAGAGGATCTGCAAATAAACTAACATCCAATGCTTCCTCCCAAGTGTGAAAAACCAAAGTGTCTGCATCAATCAAAGGTGGAAAGTGTGAATGGAAACATGCTATATGTCTCATGGCCTCCACAAAGTAGGAGTGATTATCATCATCATGAATGAGTGCCTCCCTCATCCATGCAATCATCCAAATGAAGTGAGTTACCCTCCAACATGGTAACTCATGAAAAGTCTCCTCCACCTTGTGCTCCTGAAATGAAGGTGGGATGAATAAGTGAACATGATAGGCAAGAGGGCCTATCCCACTTTGTCCTCCTCTCCACTCATGACACGTGTAGAGGGTATGCTGATCTTGGGCTGAAACATGATTGCCCTCCAATGGCAAGAAGAATATTGAGCCTCCAAAGACTCTTCCTCCAAGATCATGAGTCATGCCAACCCAAACCATTCCATTCAAGATGAATGTCACATCATCACCACATGGCATCCAGTTCAGAAAATGGCTGAAGGTTATTTGCAAGTCTGGATGATACATATGGTCTCTCTGGTGGATACAACGCAGTTCTTCCAACTGCTACTTGAGAATGTCATATGGCAAGTGATCCTGCAACAAGTTACAAGCTGTATATGTTTGTTCTCCCAACATGGGGAAGTAAACATCAATGTATATCAGCTTTACATATATAAAATAACAATACACTTGCCCAAAGTCATGTATAAATGGGCTACTATCATCATAAACATTGGCCCTAAAGTGACAATGAAACCCAAAAATACTCTTGCTCTTTTGAGGAGCAATGCACTGTGAAAACATGGTGAGAATGTACAAATAATCAATAGAGTAATCAAGTAAAGAAATTCATTCTCTACCATACATAGTGAGTGGGATGAAAGTTAGATCCTCCAATAAGTCCTCCCATTTGAATCTACTCATAGAAATCTGCAAGAAGAAGGAATACATCCTCCCTTTGGAATATCTCATCCATAAGATCATGCTCCTATGTGACAGCGCTGTAGGCCTCTGTAATAAGGCTCCATGATACCTCTATTTGACATTCCATATGCCAAAGTCATCCACCATCATGCTCCTAAGTGAGAAGATCTCCTCCCTATAGGGAAGCCTCTCATGATCCTCCAAAACTGAAGGGTAGCCTCCTTGCACCATCAATGTGACTCTCTTCTCTTCATAAATATAATGAAAAGTATGGGAAGATTTTTTCCCATACTCTCCCAAGTGTAACCATAGAAACAAAATTTTTTGCTGTTGCCTCATCTCCCCCTCATACAAGTCATGAAGTAAAATCATGATGGTCAACTTGTATGATGCCCCATACCAAAAAATCTTCTGCTGCTCTATCATATGGGTGCCATGCCAACCAATTGGTTTTTCTCTCCATACAAAGCTTCCCTTGAACAAAAACACATCAGCAATACATGGAAGCATGATACAATAAAAACTAGTTTCCAAATGACAACCAGAGAGTGAATCATGGTCCCTCTCATGGAAACAACGTAGTGCATCCTTGGCCTGCATCAAAATAAGAATCAACAAGTTCTTTACCAGTCACTTTTTTGCTTCCATAGTCATCTCATAAGATGAAAACATGAAGTCACAATATGGTGTCATTGGTGCACACCAAGAGACATATGGCTTCCCCCACAACTCATCAAAAGGATAGCCAATATCAATGCTACAAGTAGCTACAAGTACATCATCATATAATATGCAAGAAGAAATGTTTCTTCTTGTGACATCATGCTGCTCAAATAAAGGAAAGAAGTAAAATAAAAAACATGAAATAATACCTCCTCCATTATGTACTTGAGGTCTTGAGCTGAAATGGCTCAACTGGAAATTCTCCCTCACTCCCAATGAGTAGGAAGGTAGCTGTTACATCCTGTCTATCACCATCCGGGATAGGCATATCTCCATATGCTGATATATGTCATGCTGGATGCCCTCCCAAGCGAACTCCTCCATCAACTGGAAATATGCATCAAGGTGCATAGAAGAGAAGTCCTCATGTGCTGCATGTAGTAGCTTCTCCTTGAAAATAGAAGATCTAGTCAAGAAGATCCTGCCATAGGAATAGATGACCACATCTCTCACCATGTATCTGTCATCTCCATCCGGGTCATCAAGAATCATGCATGCACCAAGATCCTTGGAGTACTCTACCAAAAGCTGAGATCTCCAATAAAGATCAATCCTCCTTAGAGACAGTGTTGGTGATCTAGCATGTGAAGCTCTCCTCATGCTGCTTCCTGCTAACTTGACATCCCCCATGCCAAATTCTTCCTCCAAATTCTTCACCTCTCCAAAATCTAAGAGTGGTGAATTCAAAGACAAGATGTCTTCTATCAACTCCGAATCGGGTGGCCTCCCAGATGGAATGCCTCCATATAGTGAGACATTAGTGTCAAGAGTAGACCACTCATATGGTTGGGCAATCTTGCCCCTGCCTTGACTGCGCAAATCAGTATGCCTCTTTGTTGCATTGGTTCTCTGAAATAGATAAGGCTATGTGCTTCTCATCAAATGATGTTGCTCTTCCTCCCTTTCCCCTTCTTCTAGCTGCAATCTTTCACAATCACGCTGCTCACTGATTGTGATTGGACCTCCATGAGTGAGATCCTGGGTAATTTCTTGCAACGATACAAGAATCCCTCCTGTGGGAGCATGTGATCCTCCCTCCTCTGCATGAGGCACTGGATGTGCTCCATATGTGACATCGCTGTTGACTTCTCCTCCATCAATGTGTGTAGGCAACATCTCAACAATTGGATCCATTTGTGAAAAATTAATCCCCATGTACTCTTGTTCAAGAATATGAACTAGAAGTTTTTCTTTCAGAAATGTGTAATGCAAGACATCAGCTCCTATCATGGTTTTATGAAATGGAGTTTCATCCATCGCATGCAAGGGTTTTGTTTTCTCAAGTTTTCCTTGGTCATGTGTCTTAGGAAGTTTTTCACCAAACCTCTCCATCAATGTTTTTCTGAATCTTGCATAAGAGAAAGTATTGGCATTCTTTAAGGAATAAGATTCAAAAATCCACCATGCATGAGCCTTACCTCTGAAAAGCAGTGCTGCAACTCTAATAGCTTCATCTCCAGAAATATGGTGCAGCTGAAAATAGGAGTTTAGCTCCTTCACCCAAGCTCCAATTGAACATGTAGGTGATCCGGAAAAATTAAATAGAAGAAATCTATCTGCATCTTGCTGTTGGCTCTTCTCCATCTAGATCTTGAAAAACTCTTGGAAATCAGTATGATCTCTAAACTTCTCAGTTTGAGATTCATACTCCTGCAACAAATCACTAAGAGTCATTCTCTTAGGCATTCTTCCTCCTCCCATTCATCTCAGGATAGCTCTGGGAATTTGACTGTGCAGTGCATCATGGAGTGCAGCTGCATGCTCACACTCACCATGTGAAAATCTGGATTCAGCTCTATAATTAACCTCCTTTGAAGATTTCATCTCAAATATTATTTTCTTCAGCTCTCCTTGAAAGCTCTTCATAGATTTTGGAAGAAGCTTTGTGAGTTTGTCTCCCTTTATTTCTACACATACTGAAGCTTTCTAGATTCTGTCCATCTCTCCTTATTCTGATAGCTAGATCTCACAGGCTGTGCCAAGAGATCATGCTTTGATACCACTTTAATATCCCTTTTTCAGAATTTCTCATAAATCATGCATCAAAAATGCATTTCCAGCAACAAATGCAATGAAACAGTAAAATGGACTCTTGGATCCCATAGAATAGACAATATAAATTATAAATCCAGGAATAGAGTTGAAAAAAATCAAAATATGTGGGATAAACATACCTCCCACACTAGTGTAGCTAGAAAGGGTGAAAAACCCCAAGACTGCAAAATGCCGGAGTAGCTGCTCAAGGGACTGCGCAGTATAAGAGAGGGTTTAAACATAAAATAATATGAGAACAATAGATCTACTCATATATTAATGAATAATGCTGAAGTATAGAGATCTAGTCTCCTCATACAAAATACAAGAGAACCTGACAAGGGTTTCTTTTCAAATACTTTGCATAAATATGTGATCTTCAGAAAATTACTGAATAATCATTGAAAAGCTGAAGCATAAGAGCATAGAAGGCTGGAAATATATCTGATCTTAAGTAGAACCCTCAAGGGCTTCCTCCCATGAAAGGATGAGCCTCTTAATCAGAAGGAAACACTGCAAAGGAGCCACCAAACCATGCAATGAACAATGCCTCCAAAATAACGCACTCCCTAGCAGAAACAACACTGGGAGGGTATGAGAAGTGTGTGGTTTGATACCATAGATCTGAAATAAGTCCTGTTTGAGATCTCTTAGGTGAAGTAAACCTTCCTCCAATGAGAAAATAGCTCAGAAGCCGGGATTTCAATCCCTTCCACTGCTGCACCCAGCAACACTGCACAATCTCTGGCAAAGCTGTGCTGATGTAGATGGCTGAAGCTTGGCCTGAAAGCCTGATGTGGAATGATGAATACAAACTCCCCCAATGAGATACTCAAAGGAAAGAGGTTGGATTCTCGCTCAGGAACACCCATTGCTAAACAAAACTGCAGCTTGCTAAGCAGCAAACAACAAAAATTCTTGGCAGCCAAGAATAATAATTCTACAACCCGATGAATAATGCTGCCATCCTGTCCCTTATATAAGACATGAGTTTGCTGACCCTTGGCCCCACTCAACTAGGTTACTTGTAACCCAAGTTACATCTCCCTCCAAAATTGCATTATTCATTCTTGGATTCTTCCTCCACTAAAAATGTGCTGTTGACTTAGTGAAAGTAGCTTCATTTTAACCCTGTTCACAAATGGAGGTGTATTATTATGCTTGAAAGGGTGTCCCCTTTCACAATTGGAGTATTTTATTCCTCCTTAGGAGACTTATGGGCTTTTATACCCATTTATTTGCTGGCTACAGCTGCTGCTAACTCTAATGTTCCATTTAGTTTGGAGGCTAAAATTTTGGAACATTACATATGCAGTGCCACTTTGTACACGCATTTTACTGGAAACCTTAGCGGGTGCCTTGTTTCTACTGTATAAGTGATTAAACCTCCATTTATTTGCTGTGTGATTAATATAAGTTGTATATCAGACCTCTTTCTTCATTTTCTGTAGAAAATCTCATGGGAATTATGCTCTCACTATATTCAGAAATTTCTGTTTAGTAAAGTCATGGGAAATCAGTATTTTCTAGCCTAGTCAGGAAATGAGGAGCTGTTTAATATAGCTAGAAGCATTAGTTTGAGCTAAAATTTGGAGCATAGGTCCCTCATGACCTGAGATATTATATCCAACCATTTTCCCTGCTTATTGTTACGCTCATTTCTGAAAACTACCTTTTTAGGGTATAAAATCCCCTTTTTCCTCACTTTCTAGATCATGAAACAAAGTGCAAGTTTTTTCTGTAGCTAAAAATGATGTCTATGTGTTTCTTACATATATTTTAAGCTTATTCATCATAACAAGACCATTATACAACTCATTCAATGCTGAGATCTAGATTTGGAACATTACAGATGAGGAAGAGGAAAACAGTGAACAAGAAGATATTGAAAAGGGAGAACAAACAGATGAGGAAGGAAACTATCTAAGTGCCCAAGAAATTCCAAGAAAGAGTCATGACAGTGACGACAGTTGTAATGACTGTCTTGACAAAAATCAGTCCATAGAAGACAAAGAAAAAGCAGAGCAGAGTGAAGGACAAAATGATGACAACATTGCCTTTGAGACTCCCATGATTGCCCCTCTCTCATGCACTTATCATAGAGGGAAAAAGGATGTGTTTTCTGCCTCTAAAAGGAAAAGGGCCACCTCCTCACAAAATACCAAATCTTTGGACAAAGGCAAAGAAAAAATGAAGAGTGTTGAGAAAAAGGCACTAGTCAGGAGAAGCAAAAGGATCAAAAAGGTTTCTCAAGGCCCTCTCTTTGTTGATTTAGATAATGATAATGAGGAACAAGGGATAAATAAAAAATTGATCCTCCTAGAAAAAGATGCCCGGCTTCAAAAATGGGAAAAGGATTTTGAAAGGGCACAAAGGGTCATCTACTATTATAAACAGGAGCACAAACATTTCAAAGAGGTGAAGAGGGGCCTTTCCTTGTAGAAAAAATTGTCAAACACTATGCAAGGAAGAGCATGATTGCCAATGCCAAATTGAAGCAAGCCCCCTTAGAGCTAGAAGATCTAAAAAGGCCCAAATTTCATGACAGCCTCGAGATCTTGGCTGATGCTTCTGAGAAGGTGTCTAAAACCCCTTTAAGGGTCTACACTCCAATTTTGAGGAAAATCCAGAAACTTTTTGTTTTTTCCAAATTTTGGCCCCTAGGAGCGCAAAACCCTAGGCAATACACTCTTTTTTGGGGCATCCTCAGCTTCTAAATTTTACATTTTTGGGTTTTTCATGTCACCAATAGTTTACCCACAAAATTTCAGGTCAATTGGAGCATTTCCCCCCCCTCAAAAGGTCAAAAAACACCTCAAAAATGACCTTTCAGCCTCCTTTTCAGGCCTGGCGCTGCGCTCTGAGCAGTCATGGGAGATTGGATTTTTGAGAAATTAAATGCTATCCATTCAGCACAATTCAATTATTTCTGGAAATTAGACTCTTCAAGCTTTCCAACAAGCCATCATGGAGCCAAATCCGATTCCGGGAAGGGGTCCAAAACGCAGCTGCAATAGACCCCATTTTTTGTTGATATGGAGCTACGCACAGAGACAACTTTTTGCCAAAAAGTCAACAAAAGACACTAATTAATGGAAAATTGGTTTTTTAATATTTTCTTGGAAAAAAAACTCGTGATTTGATTGTGGATTTATGTTTTGGTGTTTTTCATTTATTTTCTTATCTCTTATGTGTCTTGGGCCTTGCATGGTCATTAAGCACACTTATGACATTTATGGCTAAATTAGGGTTTCTGGAAGCCTCTTAGGGTTTCCACCTCCTCATTTTCTCCATAAATAGAGCATGAGGCTCTTGTTTATTTTGTTGAATATTGATGACTTATGCTGAATTAATACATAGTCCCTTGAAGCCTTTGATGAGAAATTGATGTCTTGGAGCTTATGCAAGATCTGATTTACTTGTTGATGGAGAAGCACTATTTGCAAGATCCATAAGCCTGGTTGATGGGGAAGTTTTCTCTTGTTAATTTTTTCTAAGTTTCTCATATGTTTTCTTCTGCTAAGATATGTTAAGGAATTCATCTCTTGCTCTCTAATAAGTTTTTGGCTTGTCTATTTTCTTGAATGATTTAGATCAGTTAGTATAAATTATGATTTATGGCTAGCCCTGCATATTGTTACCTTTGAAATACTCTATTCTTGAAATCATCTTTTGAAGCAGATTTGCCTATAATTTGTCAAAGAAGTATGTCTTAAACCATGATCTTTGCCTTTACTTAGCTAAAATTGTTTCAAGGAACTTTCATAGCTGTAACTGTGGATGTTAAGGTTTTCTCTCCTTCTATGGTTATAGTTACTTGTGCATCTTAAATTTTTTTCCTGCACTTGATGATAAAATCCATGAAAGATTAAATAAGCTTTTTCCTTTCTATGTTTTATCTTAATGTTGTCTTGGTTGATTATTTGCTTTTAGTATGAAATCAAATGGATTAGGTTTTGCTTAAGCCTTTGACTCTCTTGCTCTGCTTACAAATATTCTAACTCCCTCAGCTTACAAGTATATAAAGGATTTAGTTTGTGCTATTTATTAGCCTGTTGTTCTCAAGTTTAATGTCCATCTCATGATCCTTTCACAACCTTAAAGACCCACCAACCAAGTTAGAATTTCCATGCAAATTCTCTTGAAACCATTGATGAACTCATTCATGACCTTGTTTGAATCCATTGCCCAATGAATTTGTTGATCACATCAGCATTCTATCGAAATTTTGATAATAAATCTCGCTTAAACCTTTCAAAACCCCTCTTTTTTCCCCGAGAAATTCATTTTCTGCTCATCGTTACCTACTCCCAGCCTCAAAACTGTATAAAAGGGCCGAAATCCCACATTAAATTATATTTAAGGCCTAGCACCTTTCGGCCCTAGCCCCTGCACCTTTTTCTCCACATGACCGGAAGTCAAAACCGAGTGCTAGCCATGAAGGCGCCTATCACACACACACACACACACACACACACACACACATATATCGGGCACATTTACAACCGTCGATCTGTACAGATCGGACGACATTCACAAGTCATCATCACGCCCGTGGCCCACTCCGTTCATCGCCCAAATCGCCTGTCTGCCATTCGATCAAACCATAAATCAACGGCTCATAGTACTCCCACTCGGTGGTCCCCGTGCCATGCAATGTGCAAAACCAACCCGGTTTCTATCGCACCGCCTTTGGGTGGTAGGCGGTATTTTATTTTTCAGAGTGATTCCATACATTGTTCGCCACATGTCCCCACGTATGGCTCAAAAACCGCCCTCCATCGCGCGTTATCGTTCGTCCGTAGACACGGCGCGATATCCACGAGAGCAGTATGATTTGGGGCGATCCATTCGACGGTAGTTGCTCCACGAAACAACGCAGAAGACAACCCGAGGAAATCGTGCCCCCGGCCCACCGTCAGCACTCTACGTCATTCGTTTCCCATTATCCTGGTATCGCGCCAACTGTCCTCCAGTTTTTCACCATGTGCTCTCTGCCACCCCGGGTCCATAATCGGTTCATTTCTTCGTTTTTTCGCATTTTCACGTTCATTTCTCACTGTGTCTGCCGTGCTGCATCACCATTCCGCAATGCCTTCCGCTACACTTTTCACCATCTCTCCATAGTCCCATCACTAGTCCGACGGCCATTAATGCATCCATTCTCTCCGCGCATAGTTTTCTTAACACGTTTTCGGGTTTTGCAGGGTTACGGCGGTGGAAAACTGCCATGATTTACAGTCTCTATTGCTGTAATAGAGAGCACATCAAAGTACCATTTTTTAGAGGTTGGAATTATGGAGAAATGCCTGGGAAGGTATGTCAACAAGACTTCCATTAATGAAGCAGGGTTAAAATATGTCAAACCCTCCAGAGTCATTCAAAGCACAGATTGAGTAGATGGAGACATTAATGGAGCAGCAGAGAAATATCAGAGAATGATCGAGGAATTCAACGTTCAACATTGAAGATCTTAAATCATAATTTAGGGTTTAGAAGGCAAAGGGTACAATTTGCAGAAAACAATATTCTAAAGCTTTCTTTTTCAACACCATTTTCTTTCAGGAAAGGACAAAATGTCTATGTGATTTTACTTATTTGCCGTGTTCCTGAAGAGACTTCTACGCAGTGCATTTATTTCAGTAAGCAGGAAGCAGAGTACATATAGTGCTACAGAGTCATCCAACAATATGGGTGTGCACGTTTTAGCCATCCTGTCTTTATGAAGCAAATTAAATATTCATCACCTACCCCCCTTTTCGAACTTTCTTTTTCTCCTATAAAGCTCCCGAGGAACAGATGATTAGGGGTTCCAAATTTTATCAGAAAATGATGCAGTGAAAGGATTTTCGTATACATTTTGTTGAACTCTTTTATGAAGGCTCGGAGCCCGTAGGGTCTCAGTGAGGAGGAGTTCCATTTGTTAAGAGGATTCTGGTCTTTGGTATTTCACAGTGTGTAACTCTTTCTCTTATGTGTTATTTTAATAGATCATTTCATTTCATCCATCTTTCCTGTATCATGTTTCTGGAATGCGATTGGCTCACTGATTTTTGGTATGGATTTATCCTAGTTGATACCCATGCTCGGATCAGTCAAGCGCTTTAAATATGGCTCAGGCATGATATTCTGTTCCACTATTCATCTAAACCGTATTTCTACTATATTAGTTTCTTTGGGAGGGTGTTTTTAAAACGCTATTGTCATGTATGGATTCTTAGATTGGTAAGCCCATTACATGGTAATATTGTGTATCTGGATATCAGCTCAATGACAACTAGTATTCTCTCAATATTTCATTCATAGCAAACGCCTTCTGATAATTGATTTCTGTGACATATCACTTGAATCAGCCCTCTTTATAGTAAGCTGTATCTGAATTGTCTATTGCTTTTATATTAGAATCTTGCATGTTGCCTCTGCATTATTCCTTTACCTGTGTCAGTTTCTGTAATTTTTGGTCCCATTTAAATTAACCTTCTTGTTTACAAGAGATAGCATGAGAGCTTTTCATTGATAACTTTTTCTGTTATACCATATGCTCCTTGCTAATATAGGATGTCCTAGGCACTGGTCTTTCACAACTCAAGGCTGTCTCTAGGAGTTACAACATATTTTTAGCACCATTGCTGGGGAACGAAGTTGAGAAAATTTAATTCCCTGGGCCTCGAAAAAACCTAATTCACTCTTCAAGTAGGTGAGTATGGAGAGTTGAGAGTTGTAGATCCCTCACCTTGGCGACTCCGCATTTGTTATTTAGATAAATTAATTTGCAGTCTTGGCTCCTCGTAAGCCACACCTAAGGTTAGATACATCTTAGCCAAAGACACCTTCAGTGTCTAACCCTGAAAAGATCATACATAGAAGAAATTGGAGGGAAAGAAAATCAGTCCACTCTGAAATCCCTGAATTATCTGTAGAAAACTTGCCATACTCTTCTTCTCAAGTAGCTCAAGTGCTAGGTTCTGACCCCACTGCGGGAGATAATGATTAATATTCAGATAGTCCACCCCGAGGAGGTGTTAGAAATAAAGATAATTTTTACCCTACTCCTAAGGTCGAAGAGATCAGAGAAGTCACTGAAGTATCTGCTATCAATAGATCATTTTTCCCCTCAACACCTCAAGATGCAGTTCATTACATTCCTATTGTTATTCACACTCCAATTCCACCTCTTCCTCCCCCTATTACTCATCAAACTATTGCACTACCTCCACCCCCTCCAATGGCCAATGTTCCAGGGTTCTTGCTAAATAAATATGCCCCTCTGGCATTACCCCAAGTGTTGAATGATAGCCACAAGATTATTTGAAGATTTTACCACGATTCAATGGGGAAAACGAGATTGATGCTCAAAAACATCTTGAGGTCTTCTGTGCTTTTGTAGAGAATTTTAATGTGGAACATTTAGATGTCGTCTTAAGGCTGTTTGTCCAATCTCTTGATGGTGAAGCTTGAAAATGGTTTAAGACATTGGAAAACCGTTCTGTTACCACTTGGGAAATAATGGAAGATAATTTCCTTAGGAAATGGGGAGAGAAGAAAGATCATGGAAATTTTCTTACTGAGTTTAATACACTCAAGAAAATACATAATGAAGGGGTTTCAGAATTTATCAAGAGATTTAATAAATTTTATTTGAGTCTTCATGCTGATATGAAACCTCATCAAACTGCTGCTAAAGTTATTTTTGTAGCATCCTTTGATTCAGAATTTGGTTTCTCTCTCAGAGAAAGAAAGCCTGCTACTCTGGATGATGCTCAGACATATGCACTAGAATTGGAAGCAAACTTTGCCTCCACTGGTAAATCAAAGGGTAAATCTGAACAAGATACTAGAAGAAGGGGTAGAGAGGAAGTATCTACCTCTAGTCAAGACAGAGACTCATCTAATGACAGAATTGAAGAAATGAGAAAAATGATTAAGAACCTTTCTGGTAAACTGGTCAAGCTTGAACTGGAGGCCAAGAGTTCAGCCTCCAAGAATCTCCACAATGCTCCAAACAGAGGTTACAATCCTCAGTATAGGAAACCACCCCTACAAATTTTTCCAAGGGAACCAAAAGAACAACAATATCAAGTACCACACTCGTTGTACTTGGAAGGTACAGAAGATGATCCTACTGAGGACACTGCCTATGGACTGGATAATGCAAATCTTGCTTTCTCAAATAGTGATGGAGAAGAATGCCCTTTGCAAGGAAATGATGGAGCTGAGTGCTTATTGCAAGAAGAAGAAAAGGCCAGAGACACTGAAGACGCAGAAATTGATCATTATTGTAAACAATTTGCTGATTTCATGCAAGCAAAATTCAATAGAAGATATGATCTCAGATCTTGTAGGAAGAGGAATCGTACTCAAGATCAAGAAGAAGAACTACCCCAGAAATAAATTCCTGCTCAGAGGGATTCTACCATGCAGAAAGTCATAGAAAAAGGTAAGGGCCCTCTAAACAAAACTTTGCAGTCTAATGATGATATTCCTTCTTCTTCAAAAGTAGTCACCCCCCCTAATACCAAGCCTGTGCCAAAAGAGGTCAAACCCTTAGTTGAAAATAAAGAGTCAAAAGAGGTTGTAATAGAGAATTCCTCTTCTGCTTTCAGTCTGCAAAAAGAACTTGAGAAGGTCAAAATTCCAGTTCCCTTGATTGAACTATTGAAACAACCTTCATATCAATCCCAAGTTACCTCTTTTATGATCCCTCCAGAAGTAGCACTCACCCTAGATAGTCTCAACCTTAAAGAAGAAAGACCCATGGTTGTATTTGGCCCACATTTTGAGGAATTAGATGCTTCTACTCCTCCTTTCTATGTGTCTCTAGTGATTCATGACCTGCTATTACATAACTGTATGTTAGATTCTGGAGCTTCCCATAATCTAATACCTCTGTCAGTCATGGAGAAACTAGGATTACAAATCACCCATCCATACAAGGACCTCTATTCATTTGATTCCAAAAGAGTTAAATGCCTAGGGATGATCAAGGATTTGGTGGTCAATTTGGCCCAAATCCCAGCAAAAAGTGTGGTAATGGACATTGTGGTGGCTAACATCCCAGCTCGCTTTGGCATGTTATTGTAAAGGTCCTGGGGAACAAAAAATGGTGGGTCAATTAAGTTGGATTTAACATACGCCACTATCCCAGTTTTTGGTGGCCAGGAGAGGAGGTTGTACAGGGAAACTAGATTTGTCAAGATGGTGACTAAGGCTGAAAACTCTGTTAATTCACCAGTCTACAGTAAAGAAGGAGATTTCTCATGCTTGATGTTGGAAGAAGATCAATATTATGCTCATGAACCATCCTTCTACCAAATCAAGACTGAGCAACCCTCAAAGAGCCATGAAATAGGAATCTGGACACTTCATTTTGATGGAGAAAATTCAAGAGAAGGTAATGGAGCTAGAATATTATTGATTTCTCCTACGGGAAGATGGGTCCCATTGTCTTTCAAGCTAGAATATGAAGCTACTAATAATGTGGCTGAATATGAAGCACTTCTGTTAGGATTGCAGACAATCAGGAGCATGAAAATACAAAGTTTAAAAGTTCTGGGAGATTCAAAATTGGTGGTTAGACAAGTCGGAATCAGTGTCAGACCAAACATCCTCGGCTGAGGGCCTATAGGAATGAAGTTTGGGACATGGTAGATAATTTATTCTTGGCATTCAATATCCAGTTCATGGCCCGAGAACAGAATAGGATGGCTGATTCCCTTGTTGTAGCTGCCAGTACATTTCGTCCACCTCAGAACCCCCTTTTAAGATATGAAGTTGAGGTGCGTTATCGGCCATCAATCCAAAATAACATCAAACACTGGTAGGTATTTGAGGATGAAGAACAGATGAAAAGATTTCTGGGAATAGTAGGGGAATTCTCCAATATGGAGATTGATGCTGATGAAGAAGAAGAGATTGGAGATACTTCAGAAAGAAATTGGGAGGAGAAAATGGCAGGTAATAAAATGTTGCAGTTAAAGGGAAACATTATACCTAGAGGGCTGGTGCCTCTAGAAATATTCTTTGACAAGAATGATGTCCCACTATAGCCAAGCAAAGTGGTAGAAGAAAATTAGGTAGAAGACCTGAATCTTGGTACTAAGGCTGACCCCAAAATTGTGAAGCTATCCAAAAAGGTCCCAAAAGAATATAAAAAGCTATATCATAAATTATTTCAGTCTTACAAAGATGTGTTTGCATGGTCCTATCAAGACTTGAAAACTTTTGATATCAATGTAATGCAGCATAAAATTACACTAAAGGGGGATGCTAAACCCCACAAGCAGAAGCTCAGACAAATAAATCCCCTGCTGCTTCCTTCTATTGAGAAGGAAATTAAGAAGTTGTTAAAGGCCGAAATAATTGTGCCATAAAGGTACTCTGAATGGGTGGCAAACCTAGTCCCTGTCCAAAAAAAGAATGGAGAAATAAGGCTGTGTGTGGATTTCCGAAATTTAAATAGAGCATCCTTAAAGGATAATTATCCACTGCCTAAGATGGATCACATCCTGCAGAAGGTGGTTGGAGCTTCTAGGATGTCAATGATGGATGGATTCTCTGGTTATAACCAGGTGGCTGTACTTCCAGAAGATCAAAAGAAGACTGCTTTCACCACACCATGGAGTACATTTATGTATGCCAGGATGCCTTTTGGATTGATTAATGCAGGCGCCACTTTTCAGAGGGCCATGGACATTAATTTTGTTGGGGAGCAAGATAAATTTCTGGTAGTCTACGTCGATGATATCACTGTATTTTCAAAGAATGATACTGAGCACATTGAGCATCTGCATAGAACCTTTGAGAAATGCAGAAGGTATGGTCTCTTCCTTAACCCTCAGAAGTCTTTATTTGCATTAGAAGAGGGTAAAATTTTGGGACACATTGTGACTAAATATGGGGTGAAGATAGATCCTAAGAGGGTAGGGGTTATAAATTTTATTTCACTCCCTAGAAAAAAGGAGGTGCAGGTGTTCCTGGGGCGCATTAATTTCCTGAGAAGGTTTATTCCTAATTATGCTGAAATAGTTAGGCATATAACTGACATGCTGAAGAAAGATAATGAAGTTAAATGGTCCCAGGAATCACGAGAGGCATTTACCAGAATAAAAAATGCTTTTGCAGAAGCCCCTCTGCTAGTTGGACCAGATTATGCTAAACCTTTCATGATCTTTTCTTTTGCATCACCTCATACAGTAGCAGGAGTTTTATTGCAGAAAAATGAAGAAGGGTACGAGCAGCCCATCGCCTTCTTTAGTCAGGTGCTCCGTGATGCAGAATTAAAATATAACATATTAGAAAAGCAAGCATACATCCTGGTGAAATCCCTCAAAGCATTCCGCATGTATACCTTGCAGTCCCATATCATTGCATTTGTGCCTACAACTACTGTAAAAGATATTATTATCTAAGGGGATATTGAAGGAAAAAGGGGGAAGTGGATTGCCAAAATACAAAAGTATGAACTAGAAATCCGCCCTACTAAGCTGATCAAAGGACGATGGCTTGCCAAAATATTATCTGAATCAAACTATCAGGATCTGGGTATAAATTTGTCCACAATAGTAGGTGAGGAATCTAAAGAGAAAGAA
Source organism: Pinus albicaulis (assembly GCA_034641835.2). NCBI lineage: Eukaryota > Viridiplantae > Streptophyta > Pinopsida > Pinales > Pinaceae > Pinus > Pinus albicaulis. The sequence goes on along the minus strand of CM076576.1, from coordinate 218,986,246 downwards.
GAGTGACAGGGAATTGGGGTAGCTACTCCGAAAGCACATATAAAGTTCCTCACCAGTCAGTGGTACAAAGAGATAATAGAATATAACTTCACAGTCAGCTGCCCTCCAAGATATGATAAAGCTAAATATAGAATGCTATGATTGAAATCACAGAAATACATAGTAGCCAATGGCCGGCTATACTGGCGAGATCCCTCAGGCATCCTACTCCTGTGTCTCACAGAGGATGAGGTAGAGAGTATTATAGCCGAATTTCATGAAGGAATCTGTGGGGGTCATTACGGCTGGAGGGCCACTGCTCACAAAATCCTGAAGGCTAGCTTCTATTGGCCCAAGCTTTTTGGAGATGTTTTTGCCCAGGTTAGAGCATGTCAGAAATGTCATAAATTTGTTGAAAGACAGAAGTTGGCACCTTTTCCCATGATTCCCGTGCACGTGGACGAACCATTCCGATAATGGGGAATTGATTTTATAGGTGAAATACATCCTCCATCGAGTGGTTAGCATAATTGGATCTTAACTGCCACTGATTATTTCACAAAATGGGTGGAAGCCATACCTGCGAGGAGCACAACAGATACTGTGATAATAAAGTTCATGGAAGAAAACATCATATCCAGGTTTGGTTTCCTTGCTAGAATAGTGACTGATAATGCCCAGGCCTTCAAGTCTGCAAGGTTTGTGAACTTCTGTCAGTAGTATAACATCACACTAAGTCACTCTACAGCCTACTATCCATAGGGAAATGGCTTGGTAGAGTCTTCCAATAAAACCCTGGTGAAGGCACTGAAGAAGGCTATAAATGAAAATCAGAAAAATTGGGATTCCCAGTTGAAATTTGCTCTGTGGGCCAATAGAATTACCAGCAAGAGAGAAACTGGGAAATCCCCATATGAATTAGTATATGGGAGGGCAGCAGTATTCCCTATACAATTAGCCCTACCAGTAGCCCGATTCATGCAAGAAAGTCAAGAAGAGCCTGATGATATGACCAGGAGAATAAATCAGCTAGTGGAATTGGAAGAAACACGGAACCAGGTAAGCCAAAGGCTGACAGAGTATCAGGAGAAGATGAAATACCTTTTTGATTAGCATGCCAAGGATAGAAATTTGCAGATGGGTGATTTAGTACTCAGGTGGGATATCCGGCGAGTTGAAAGAGGAAAAAACGGTAAATTCGATCCACTTTGGTTCGGTCCTTTCAAAATCGTGGAACGAGGAGGTAACAACACTTTCAAATTGGAAAATTTACAGGGTGACTTACTTGATGCCCCTGTAATGGTCAGTTTCTTAAACCCTACTTCTAGTTCTAATTCAGGCAGAGATAGCTTGATGTATTATACTGTATATTAGATTCCTGTTTGCCCCCTTATTTGAATAATGTGGGTGTCGTGATGAATTATGAAAAGAAAAGTAGAAGTGCTGATGAGCAGAGTTCACACAGAAGAACTTCAGGTGGTCTACGAAGTTCTCGACACACCCAGGGATGAACGTGCCATCCCCAGGTGGAGCCAATTTTGATCATGTCAGCATTCTATTGAAATTTTGATATGCAATCTTTCTTAAACCTTTCAAACCCCCTCCTTTTTCCCTGAGAAATCCATTTTCTGCTCATCGTTACCTACTCCCAGCCTCAAAACTATATAAAAGGGCCGAAATCCCACATTACATTATATTTAAGGCCCAAGACCTTTTGGTCCTAGCCCCTGCACCTTTTTCTCCACATGACTGGAAATAAAAACCGAGTGCTAGCCATGCAGGCGCCTATCACACACACACACACACACACACACACACACACACACACACACACACACACACACACACACACACATATATATCGGGCATGTTTACAACCGTCAATCTGTACAGATCGGACGGCATTCACAAGTCATCATCGTGCCCATGGTCCACTCCATTTATCGCCCAAATCACCTGTCCGCCATCCGATCAAACCATAAATCGACGACTCACAGTACTCCTGCCCGATGGTCCCCGCGCTGTGCACTGCACAAAACCAGCCCGATTTCTATTGCACCGCCTTTGGGCGGTAAGCGGTATTTTATTTTTTGGAGCGATTCCATACATTGTTCACCGCGTGTCCCCGGGCACGGCTCAAAAACCGCCCTCCATCGCGCGTTATCATTCGTCCGTAGACATAGCGCGATATCCATGAGAGTTGTCCGATTTGGGGCGATCCATCCGACGGTAGTTGCTCCACGAAACTGCATGGAAGATAACCTGAGGAAATCGTACCCCTGGCCCACCATCAGCACTCTACATCATTCGTTTCCCATTTTCCCAGTATCGCGCCACCTGTCCTCCAGTTTTTCACCATGTGCTCTCTGCCACCCCGGGTCCATAATCGGTTCATTTCTTCGTTTTTTTGCATTTTCACGTTCATTTCTCACTGTGTCCGCCGTGCTGCATCACCATTATGAAACACCTTCCGCTGCACTTTTCACCATCTCTCCACAGTCCCATCACCAGTCTGACGGCCATCAATGCATCAATTTTCTCCATGCATAGTTTTCTTAACACGTTTTCGGGTTTTGCAGGGTTACAGCAGCCGAAAACTGCCATGATTTACAGTCTCTATTGCTATAATAGAGAGAACATCAAAGTACCATTTTTTAGAGGTTGGAATTATGGAGAAAGGCCTGGGAAGGTATGTCGACAAGACTTCTATTAAAGAAGTTGGGTTAAAATTTGTCAAACCCTCCAGACTCATTCAAAGCACAGATTGCACAGATGGAGACATTAATGGAGCAGCAGAGAAATATCAGAGAATGATCGAGGAATTAAACGTTTAGCATTGAAGATCTTAAATCGTAATTTAGGGTTTAGAAGGCAGAGGGTACCATTCGCAGAAAACAATACTCTAAAGCTTTTTTTTCAGCACCATTTTCTTTCATGAAAGGACAGAATGTCTATGTGATTTTACTTCTTTTCCGTGTTCCTGAAGAGACTTCTACCCTGTGCATTTATTTCAGTAAGAAGGTAGCAGAGTACATACAACGCTACAGAGTCATCCAGCAATATGGGCGTGCACGTTTCAGCCATCCTGTCTTTATGAACCAAATTAAATGTTCATCACCTACCCCCCTTTTCGAGCTTTCTTTTTCTCCTATAAAGCTCCCGAGGAACAAATGATTAGGGGTTCCAGATTTTATCAGAAAATGATGCAGTGAAAGGATTTTTGTATACATTTTGTTGAACTCTTTTATGAAGGCTCAGAGCTCGTAGGGTCTCAGTGAGGAGGAGTTCCATCTGTTAAGAGGATTCTGGTCTTTGGTATTTCACAGTGTGTAACTCTTTCTCTTATGTGTTATTTTAATAGATCATTTCATTTCATCCATCTTTCCTGTATCATGTTTCTAGAATGCGAGTGGCTCACTAATTTTTGGTATGGATTTATCCTAGTTTATACCCATGCTCGGATCAGTCAAGCGCTCTAAATATGGTTCAGGCATGATATTTTGTTCCACTATTCATCTAAACCGTATTTCTGCTATATTAGTTTCTTTGGGAGGGTGTTTTTAAAACACTATTGTCATGTATGGATTCTTAGATTGGTAAGCCCATTACATGGTAATATTGTGTATCTAGATATCAGCTCAATGACAACTAGTATTCTCTCAATATTTCATTCACAAAAAATGCCTTCTGATAATTGATTTCTGGGACATATCACTTGAATTGAACCTCTTTATAGTAAGATGTCTCTGAATTGTATGTTGCTTTTATATTAGAATCTTGCACATGCCTCTGCATTATTCCTTTACCTGTGTCAGTTTCTATAAGTTTTGGTCCCATTTAAATTAACCTTCTTGTTTACAAGAGATAGCATGAGAGCTTTTCATTGATAACTTCCTCTATTATACCATATGCTCCTTGCTAATATAAGATGTCCTAGGCACTGGTCTTTCACAACTCAATGATGTCTCTAGGAGTTACAACAGACTTAACAATCTTCCTTGTTTTATATCTAAATATATCTGAGCATCATACCCAACCAAAAACAATCAAAATACCCTACATTTAACATCTAGCCTAAAATCAACCCTAATCAGCAAACAAGTTCACATCTTTGCACCTACTTGAGAGATCTGTCTCCGTATCCAGGAAGGCTAGGTCCTTGGATTCCAAAGCTTGGTCTGATGTGACCCTGTACCTTTGTATCTCAATGAATCTAGCAAATTACGGGGAGCTAACAATGTGCATGCATTCTCGGATTGAGCATTGGATTTTGGTTTGTATCTCTTGCATGGGGGATTTTGTTCAATATTTGGTATCTTTGATGAACCATTTGCCTGCCATGATATGGGGTATTTTGGGGAAGAAAAACTTTGAATTGGTAATGTTTCCTATCTCAAGAATTTTTTGTGATCTTTGGGATGATGTTGATGGCTTGTTTCATCGAGTCCAGGTCAATGCAGTGAGGAAAAAATTGGTTTCTAGGATTTATGATTATTTTCCTATTGTATTTTGGTGTTTCAATTCTACAGGACTGAACCTTCCTCAGATTTGTTGGGACCATATGTTAGGTCTTCTTCCTGTGTGCTAGCCTCTAGTCAGGATGAGGTCCTTGGGTCTTGGCATTTGAGTATTGGTTTATATTTTACCTTTGTGGTTTGCAGCATAACCTTATGGTGTGAACCTTCTTGAGCATAGGAAACACATCACGGGGAGGTCGTGGTCAGAGTCTAGGTAGTGGATAACTGCCTATATAATAAGGGATTCTAACTATAAAGGGGATAAGTTTCCATTTAGTAAATGAAATTCCAAAGCTAAAGATGCTAGAAAAATAATTTTCTACTAAACTAAAAACATAAAATTTTGCACCCTCCAAACCTAGAGGCCTTGATAATTTCACCCTTGTCTCTACCCTTGGGAAAGCCTTGAAATCTAAACATTCATGATTTGTCAATAAATTGGATGATATCCCTAAGGATCCTCTGCTAAGGTCTCCTCTTATCCAGACATGGATCTCACTTTAATTAGATGAGGTTTGATAAGTGGATCGTTGAGATTTGGTTCTTACCCAAATCAATGTCCATTTTGGTTTAAAATGTCATAATCAAAGGTAAGATCACCCACTACTTCTATGATTTAGAGTTTTATGGCTTTCTATGTGAAAAAAAGGAGGATAGGAACATAATCACCACAAATGGGCCTACTTCTTTAGCACCAAAGGAATGTACTTGAATATATGGACTTCTAACTTCAAATTGAAGCTAGTTGCTCATTCTATTATTTTTTTAGGTCCATTTACCACACTTACCTCTCCAGTATTGGAAATAAGATCCACTTCAGAGTACTCACAATAATTTGGGAGATGCATATACAATTTTGGACCCAAAGATAATGCTCAGTGGCACTAAGATGTACATTGAGGTTGATTTAGAGGAAGGAATATCAAAGCTAATCCTTGATAATTGGAAACATATTCAAATATAATATTATGAACCATTGCCTTTTGTGTGCAAAACCTAGCACAAGTGCAAACACTTTGCAAAGAATTACAAGAAAAATATCCCACGGACTTAAATAACCTCCTAACAAGGAAGATCAAAGGAAAGTGGTACATATCAAACTTGCACCTACCAAGTATGACTTGTTACCTATGATATCTCCCATTGTCTAGGTGTTGGATTATGGTGATCCCAAGTAGATAAATTTCTTTACGTGGGCTTTAGATATGTAACTTTATTATGGTAGGACTAACATACCTAGGTAAACCTTTCGTATTCCCTTGGTTTTGTATTGCAATTGCACACGGTGGTAACTAAAACAACCATGGGGAAATACTATACACGAGGAGTAGCATAAAAATTTTAGGCACTCGTAACCCTTATCTTAGCCAAATTACTAGATACTCTTCCCAAAATATGTTTGATATCTCCTCCCAATAGTAGGTCTTAATTAAAAGTATCCATCAAACCCTATCTTAATTTCACATTTGTCTTCTTGATTCTTAATGTACAACTACCTTAAGAAGGGTGGTGCTAAAAAATGAGACCAAAATTATAGGAAAGACCAATGGTCAAATCCTTCTCTTACTTTATTGACATTTTCCCGTACCTAACCAATGAGAGCACACAAATACCTATTTCTATAAAAGCACCTATAACTTCACTTACTTTATTGTCATTTGCCCATACCTAACCAATGAGAACACAAGAACACCTATTTCTATAAAATCACCTATAATACTTTTGTGGGTTTGACTAATATCCCTTTAGTTAGTGTCTACACAATAGCCTAGATCCTAAAGTGATTCCCCTACAATGATAATCCACTAGGTGTATTTGTTCTTAAAAAACTACACATGGATAGATGTCCCATCTATGGCCAAGTTCCACCAAAATGGTTCCCCCTACCTACCTAGTAACAACATTACGTTTGTTTCATGACAAGACTACCCTACAACCCACCAAATTTCTATCATATCCTTCAAGTCCACAACAATTTGTTGTTCAAGACATAGCTAAGTTGGAAAAAACTTAGCTCTAGAGCTTAGGATATTTTTCCACCTCTAATGTTTATAAAACAATAGATATAAAATTTCTAAATCATGTGGGAGCCAAAGTATCACCTTTCCTATATTGACTCTGTCTTAAACATCATGGAAAATATCCATAGATGAGTTATCCTTACAAAACCAAACATTTCATTGAAAATAATAATCCATACCATAACATTACTACTTCCATTTTAACCACATAAAACTTATTTTTAAATTACCATGATTCATTTTTAATATCACATAATTAGATTAAAAAATCAACCAAATTCATCTTAAATAATAGTTTAGGAAATAAAAATTCAACAATTTTATATAATTAATAATTTAGATAAATATCTTAAATAGAATGTGATTAATAATTATTTATAATCAGCAATAACACTTATTAATGCAAACCCCTTATTAACCCAAAGAAAAGACTTACAAATTTGATTTAATGGAATTTAAGTGGCCTTAAAAAATACATGTATTTCATTTCAAAATGTCAAATTTTTTAACTTCCCTCGTTCATTTCCCTCCAGTTGCATGGTTTGTCCAGGTTTGGAGGAAGAATGTGGCCATATTGTCACAACTTTGGGGGAAGGATGCGGCCATACTGTCTCAGGTTTGGAGGAAGGATGCAGGAAGTCAAGAAATTTATCCCGAGTGCCTGTTGTAGGTCTGCTCTGATACATTGGTTGAAGTCAGGTGATTTATTTCCTTCTACAGAAAGAATCTTCTCTAATACATCGGATCCCGATTGCCTCTGGTCCGGTGATTTATTTCCTTCTACTTAAATTAACGAATTAATGAATGAAGTTTGTTTGATATCTAGATACATTTTAGTCTTTTAGCTGTAATTAAGCTTTCAATGAAATCGAAATAAGTTGTCTATCGCAAGAATATTGTTATAGCCCTGAAACATTGTTGAATCCCACTTCTTGATTGTTGCTTGTGAACATTGGATGATTACATCCGTGTATCTTGTGGCTTGTAGGTCGTTCTGAGTTTCAGGTAATAAATGATGCTCTTACGATAATATGTTTGATATGATCCACTTTTACAAAAATGACATGAGGGCCTGAAATTTTAGATGCTCTATACACAAAACTTTGTAAAACTTCATGTAATATATTTCACATGGTTAATCCACATAAATAATTTTATATACCTACTGTTGAAATGAAATATCCATACACTTGCATTGTATACAAAATTTTTTAGTATCCTTAAACTGGAATGGAGGGGCTAATCACAAGTTAAAAAATTACAATTAGAGCATTTGATGGTTATTCCACTTAGGACTACGCAACTTGTCTTAATGCTAGAAAAAACATTTATTCTTTCTCCCTAAGGTGATAGAGGGTATATTCTCCATGCTATATCTGTTTTTAGTATTAAGGCCTGTGTGGGTCTATTTTTGTTAAGGAACTGGCTTCACACAATTAAAATTTTTAGCCCTGATATTGGCTCTATCTTTTCTGTATGCAAAATGCTACATTCATATTGGACACACCCCAATAGCTATTCTAGAACCCTTCACTAGAAATCTTGAGTGGGTTATCTTCCCTTATTTTCTAGATTAATGACACGTGAGAAAGTCACGAGGCATAATTGCTAGAGAATTTTTGATGACTAATGTTAGTGGGACAACATTATTACATGATCCCAAATAAAAGGAAGTGAATATTTAGAAGTCGCTTGGAGAACCTATTGTTGGAAGTATCCCTTTTTCATACATGTAGTCATTTTGAAAACAGAGGTTGTTGTAAATTTGAGGTAGCCAATGATTTTCTGTGTTTGGGAAAGCAAACAAGGGTGTTAGGGAAAATGTGATTCCCCCTCTGAAATTGATGAAACCTAAACACTGATAAGTAGACACATAACGGTGCTATTTTTAGAAATGAACAACATCAAGGGGTTGAAGGGATATTCTTTCATTTCCTTAACTTTTTGAATAATCAAGTTTCCAACTTGCAGCTAGAGAAAATGTCATATATTCCAGCTCTCCCATCCTTAATGACTATGATAACAAAAAAAAAGGATGCTCCTTCGGTTTACCATTTTTAAGTATGAAGACAAAGATCCATGCACTGAGCTTGGGAAAACATCTAAAAGACCTAATTCTGTGAAGAGTTCACTTCAATATGCAAGTGTTTATATTGAAGACACAATGTGTGGACATTTGTACCGAGCAAATAAACAGGAGGTTAGATCTCACTCTAAGTTAATAAATAGGATGTTAGATCTCACTCTAAGTTATCATCTACAGGTATCTCCTTTGTTAGTTGAAGGTGTGACTATCAACCTCCAATAAAAAATAAAAAAAGGTCATTGTTATGGCTATGGACAATACATATACAAAATCATGCCTCCAATCCAACAATAAAAGATTACAAGATGAGTTGCATAAATACTTGCTGGTAATTGTGGCATTGTTGGAGTGTTTTCTTGTAGCAGAAATTCATACTCATAACTCAATTCCTGTAGTATATCTCTAAATGGATATGATAATAGTTAGTAGAAGCCACAAGTAGATCAAGCCTATACTATTCTTTAAGAGAATTAATCATATCCAAATATAGAGTTTGAGCTCAAGTGCTTGTTAACTTACAGAGTTTATTACAAGGTCTAAATATTCTATTACAACAGTAGGCGTAAATTCCTGAAATTAGATTGTTACATTCCAAGATGAAGTACAAATGATGAAGGGTAAATTGTGGTAGACTTATTGGAATAAATTATTTCCAAGATTGTATCAACAAATACAATTTCATCTTTGAAGAGGCTAGCTAGGGATTAAAGGATCTTAATATTCTCACAAGCCCTGGCTACAAGGTTGATTTTGGCACTTCGTCTCAAGCACAAGTTTTTGGCAGGAATTTCTAATCAGGAAGTGAACCTATCCTCCAATAAAGAAATGAATTCGATGTACTATGATGGTGGAAACCGGTGCCTCTTATTTTTTGTGCAATCAGATCACATTCAGTCAACAAACTCGAAATGAGAATGCTATTAGAATTATTGGTGACACTTAGATTGGTTTGGACTTTGATTTCCACATGGATTTAGGTCTAAAATTTCTCATGAATGATGCAAGTATGTATATATATATATATATATATATCAAAGATATACTTTGGCACATAGGATGCCCTTGATCACTCTTGGAAGTAGGTTGGTCATTAAACAATCTAGAGTTATTGCATAACCCATGCAACCATATCCATCTAACACCAGCTGGTATAAAATTGTTAGAAAACATAGATAAATTAAAAATTAGTACAACCATTGATAGGTGAATACATGGTTGACTTGGGAGCCTCACCGTTATTACTCATTGACCTTACATCATTGCCGCATAAATTATTTAACATGAAAGTAATGATTAGATACCTAAGGATGAGAATTTGAAAGCATTGTTTCAAATTGGGAAATAGTTTCAACTCCAAATTTTAATTAATTAAATAGCACTGTACAACAATATATGAACAAAATGAAGCTGATCTCAACAACAAACCTGTTTAGTATCATAGGGCCAATTATATATAATCTAACTTTCATAATTGTACAAACTTTGGGAAGATGAAGAGACAAACAAAAGAAGTTTATCTATAGTGACTGTTGGTATTTTATGCCACAAAATTTTTTGAGCTCCCTAACCATTCCAGTGAACCTACACTGATTTGGAATGGGTGCATGTAGTAAAGGTTAATGCATCAGTGTATAACATGACTGAACTCTGAGACTATGTGATCACTTTGTTGTAATTCTAGAACCACTTGACTAAGAATATTACTGTGTTTGTGTCGCAATTATAATTTTCCACTTTGATCTGTAGTAATGTTGCCCATTGCGATTCACATTAGGTGTTGATGATTCTTTGTTATTTTGCACCTTTGGTACAATGAGTGAATTTGCATGGCCATACCTGACGAATTTTGTGTTGAACTTGTCTCACAAGCTTGGTCGATTTGTGAATCACTCTAGGATCATTGAGGTTTTTTACTTTTCAAATTCCACTAGATATAATCCCTTCAACCACTGAAAAATTGTTGCGTGCATATTTTTTTCACTAGTGTGGCTGATTACAATCAAACTGCAAGATGTAAAATTTTGGATCCATTTCCACATTGTGGTCATAATAGTGATTTTGTGCAGTATTGTAGGTGTTATACCCTCAACAGGTTTTCCTTCCATATATATTAAAGCCCTATCTTGCAAGGCAATTTTTTCCTTGCCTTTGAACTAGATTGAAGTCTGCTATTAGAGGCCAAATTTTTATGCCATTTCTGAATTGGTATCGTATCAATGATATTTATTTCGCTCCAACATCTCTCTCACCTAATTATCTTCTTGCTGATGTTGAGGTATAAAAGGTGTCTTTTTAACTCCTACTTATCCTACATTAATTATCAATCTAGGTACGATTTTTTATCTCAAGAGTGTGCTCAGTCTGAGGCGGAAATTTAATCTAAGAGTAATTCTTTCCAATTTCCAGTACATTGTTTCAAATAAAAGAGTAAACAGATGTTTGAAGATGGAATATAATTGCAATGAAATGAAACTTAATGCTCTAAAACTAAATTATTCACTCAGCAATCATCAGTCAAGGATGTAGTAGTAATAACTCTTTCCTCTGTCAACTGATGTAAATGAAATCAAACATAAACAAGATCAATCAATCTGAGAACTTAGACAGTGATAGCCAATGTCCTTTACAGTTGTTGATCTTAAACTCCACACTAAAGAAACTAATTGGAAATGATAACTGAGTTAAATAATGCTTCTAATGGAAATGGAAGAAACATGCTCTCTACAATAACATTCCAAAGAAAAACCAAATACTTGCAGGAAAGAAATAATCAGCAAAGCTATTTAATGGAAATGAACAAAAAATTCTAGAATGAATAGCGAAGCTTTATATTGGAAAATCATATCAATACAAGTTACAAAGAATAATAATCTTGTTATGGTGGAAAGGACAGCAACATGATTCAATCACAACTTATGCAATAAACCAATTCCATAAAATATTGAAACAGTAAGCTATCAAACATGGAATCTGTAAAGCAATGCGACTAAATAAAATGAACATTAAAGAAAACCATTACATGACTGGAATTGTAAAGCAATAGTAAAGATAGCAAGTGGATCCACCAGGGCCGGGCCCTTAGCTGGTAGTGAAGCACCGCCGAGCTACTCTAATATCAAATAATGGAGCGAAAACCGAATTATATATTAATCATATGTAACAAAGTTCACAGGAAATCGCACTTTGTTTTAACCAACGAGAGTTGGTGATCAAAGTGAAAATACAAAAGGTATTATGAATAATGATAATACATGGTCTATGATTTCTACAAGCACTATCCTTTTATAATAGCCAAGCAGACAAAATAAGAAATACAGATAAGCTTTGAAGTAGTGATCCCTTCGGATCGAAAGATCTGAGGTATTCACTCTATCTTCAGTTATCATTTTGTCCTCTTGTGCTGAAGCCGCACTGTTCCTTTCTTTTCTTTGACTGTGCACTTTGATTTCGATCTTCTTATCTGGATATGGCTTCCTGTTGAAGGGACATCAGTTACTTCTTCTTTATCTTTTCCTCCCAAATGGTGGCTTCCCATTTCTTCTATTTTCTGTATAGAAGAAAGGAAAATATTTAGTTAATTTGCAATAATCACTAATCTCCTTAATTCTTCGATATATTACCATTTTAGAATACAAAGGAGTTATGATTAAAGGAAAAATATAATGAAATAAATGGCAAATTCATACCTTTTCCATCGCTCAACACACCCCCCTGCTTACCCTTTTTCATGTCCTCATGAAAACCATGTAGTTTACATGCAAAGAAGTTAGAGAATAGGCTGGAGAGGGGTTTTCATTAAATGGTCTAAAACCATGATTTGTAACTAAAACTTCAAAAATATGCCCTGTCTACCCTTTAGGTAATTCATATATGGCCTTATAGTTTGCTGGAGGATACCAGATAATAGGGCTTCAAAATCTACAACCTAGCCAATACGGGCCTTCCATCAAGATGAGGTCACTATATTTAACCAGGCAGTCGAAAACTAACTTAAATTTTTTATAATGGAATGGCTCTCTGTCTTGAATACTTTGATTGTAAATCTTTCATCAAAGTTGAGCTGCTACTACGGCTTGGTCTCTGATGGACAAAAAATATTCTACCCCATTGAGGACAATCTCTTTGTGGAGGGTCCCAATGTCTGGATCACACGATCCTTTGTCATTAAGCTTTTATGCCTAGCCCATAGTTGTAATGGGTGTCTCGGTTCACCCCTAACCCAAAGGTCTAACCCATTTTCTTGTCTTTGAAAATTGTTATAGGCCTTGAGCCATTTTAACTGATTAAAATCAAATGAAATGAATGCTTGATATTGGACATCACCCACAAAAGGACTGGGATTCATCTCCATTTCCTCTTCCAATATAAAATTGTGCAAATAAAATTCACAAAGTAAGAGTTGAACTTTTATTCCATAGAGTTTGCAGCAGTTTATAAAATCATCAACAATTTTTAATTCTATAGGTTTTCCTGCCTTAACAGCTTTAATTTTTAACTGTAAATATCTTTATAACAAAAAGAAAGCATAATTTTTGGCAGGGGATGTACATGCTAGAACATCTGTATATAGAGAACAGAGAGTATCCATTTGATTCCTGACTGTTTGTAGTCTATTCCTTTCCTCTTCAACTTTTTCTTCTACCTTCTGACATTTTTTGAAGGCTTCTGCCTCTAATGCATTGATGTTCCTTAATTGTTGCTGTAAATCTTGGTATTTCTTCTTAGAAATAGTCTCTTCTTCGAGATTTTCTCTAGCCCACTGAGCCTGTGCCAGATCTTTTCATAGTTTTGCTACACTAGGGTCGTTGCTCAACAAATTTTTTTTGGGTCGAAGATCTACCTGGGTTTTCTTATTACAATATCGAGTTCCTAGAGTCTGTGTCTCTTTATTGCAAAATGACTGGTTGGCCATACTTCTAGAGGATAGTGTCTTGGTCTGAACATATTTATTACAGACTTGTGCATTTTTGGTTTGGGCAACTGTGTCTGTAACAACTACCTATTGTTCCTTGCTATCTTGAATGAATATGGGCTCGGTTTGAGTCTCCATGGCCCTTGTATTATGGGGTTCCGTTTGGATGGTTGCATCCCCCATTTTCGTTTTTCTTTTAGAGATTTTCCCCCTTTTCAGAACCCTTATCTTCTGTTTGAGTCACTTTACTAATTTTAGCATCTTTTTCTGTTCCCTCCGTAGCCTCTTAAGTTCATTTTTCTTCTTCTTCTTCTTGGGAGGAACAATTGTTCCTTTTTCTGGACTTGGCTGCTCGGTTAGGTTTTGTTCTTTAGGGACTGTGCCTTCGCACTGGCTCATTTCCATATTCTCCATTTGGAATACTTCGTTAGTGTTCGTATTATCTTGACTAGGCTCCTCAGGGGAGGAAACCCTAGTTTGATCTGCTATTTCCTAAGGGGCTTCTTCTTCTGCCTCCTCCTCATCATGAATTTCCTCGGATGTATCCTGGCTATGGACAGAATGTTCCCGTAATTTTTCTACCTCAATATTGAGGCTGAGCGGACTCTGGGGTTGCATATACTCACACATATTGGCCAAAATTTGGGCCAATTCATCCTCTTGCAATGGACTCTGTGATGGACTTGCACTGGAGGTTACGGGAGGTTCCGCTTCCTCCCTTTCCTCTTCATTGGTATGCTTAATTTCTTCCTCTTCCTGATTTTCTCCTCCTTCAAGTTGCGGGGGTTGCTCATCTCCAGAACTAGGTAATTCTAAGGGTTGGCTGCTACTACTCTGGAGGCTTCCCAACATTCCCCTGCTTCTTCTTAATCTGGAGGATTGTCTGCGTTTTAGATGTCTGTTTGCTGTGCTAGTGATTCTTTTTTGTTTCGGGGCAGTTAAGGCTGTTCCCCCGTCTATTGAAAATGCCAATTCTTCTCAACCAATCTACTGCTGAGTAAGAATGTGGATAACTATTTATTGAATTAAGCAATGGTGGCTTACTACCATTCCTGTATGACGGGATTTCCTTATGCTCTGAGCAGCATCATGCAGTAAAAAAATTAAATATGCAGGAAAATTTATAACACATTTCTGTTTTAGTACTGTTAATAATTTGAGGTGGCATGGTATTACCACATTCTTTCTCCCATTGCATGTAATGTAGCTTTGCACTACTCTCGCCAGTTCTTCCCATGGTTCTCCCAGAGTTTCCGGCTGGACTCCTTTTCTTTTGACAGTTAGGTTCTGTCCTTTGTCCCGAAAGATCGTCATGGTCTCTTGTAGTCTCAATTTTTTATGGGTCCATATGGGTCCAACTGCTGGTAGACCGGATACCTCAGCAATTACTGCATCTGTTATTGTTATTCACCTTCCTCTTACTATGGAATGATCCTCCTGCAAGTTCTGCAAAATTTTGATGGCCACAGTTTCATGGGTTGCTGCAGTCGTGTAAGGTAGGCAAGCCATCCTGCTCTTTCCAAAATTTCTTGTGCAGCGTCGGAAACTGTTAGTAATTGTGGTTCGCTACGTACTGCTGGCCCTCCCATTTCATCTAAGCCCTTTAAACTTGCCATTTCTGGGATTTGATGAAAATAAGGAATTGACCAGTATGCACGTGTATTTCGAAAGTCACCCACGCCTCCTTGAAATATGATAGGTCGTCCTCGACCGGCAATGGAGAAGCAGCGAACTGGATGAAAATCGTACAGTATAGAAAGGCATGTGTATTCATGAAATGATCACAAAAAGTATTGAATTACTGAAATCTAGGCATATTATGAAAATCATGAATAAATATGGAAATTCTATGAAATGATGCGAAAATAGGGAAAAGGACAACTAATGTAAATAAAAGTGATTATGCGGTCATTATTCACTTTGAACCATTATGATTTATTTATAAATAATATTTCATGTGTAAGAGGTTAAAAAAAAGGGTCTAGGAGCATAATCTCATTTGAAATCAAGATAAAGATATAAGAAAAGGGTTTATAATTACTATTTATTTGTGAAAAATATGACTCCAATACCATTAGCAGAGCTCTGTTGCCCACAGGTGTTTATAGCCTTGAAAAAGTTGCTTTTTCACCCTTGGAACCATAATCCTTTATCTATGCCTAGGAAAGTGCTTTGTAATGTCAGGATGGAGGCCATTGTGCTGGCTTGGTAACCAGATGAATCACCATGCCATTCACCAGGAAGGAGTGAAAGGTGGGCAGGCCGGCTCATGATGAGACCTCCTGTTCCAAGGACTTTTTCTTTTTCTGATGTGCCCATTAGATCATATCCCTAGTGTGGTGGCCATAGTGGGAATGCCACTTCACTGCTTCCTTATGATCATGGTAGGCTAGCTCTTGATGAGACCCCCTATCCTCCAAAAATCATAGAATTGTTAGTAATCATATAGATATTTTTTCTTTTTTTCTTTTTCTTTTATATAACACTTTCCTATTTATATATAGAGGATGGCTTAACACTCCTTAAGAGTAGCGATGGTGGAAGAAGTATAAACATCTCAATAGAGAAAAATATGCCCTTATTCTTATTCAATAATAAAAGTCAAAGAGGGTTATGAGGATTAGGGAAGAACCAACATGATAAAAATAATCAATCAAATTAGTTTTAGTGAAGATAAAGACAGCAAAGTGATATAGATAGTTGTGTCCTTTCGTTTTTTCTTATCAATACAAAGCAATTTCTTTAAAAATTACAATTTTTCCTTTGATTTGCTTATTCTAGTAACCTCTAATTTTTGTGTCCTTGCATAATTTTGTATGTTTTCCTTAAAAGGATCATGAAGAATTCACAAAAATTCTCAAAACGATGTTTTATAAGAGAAACAAAAAAATAAAAATGCACTCAAAAAGTGTTGTTCCTTAGACGGAACAGCTGCTGTTCCTTAAGAGGAAAATAAAAAAGAACAACTGCACACAAAACTGCGGTTCCTTTTGTAAGCTCCCTGTAATCAGCAAGATTGGCAAAGTTCAATCTTAGGGAGAAACATCGTTTCAACCACTTTTGGATTCTAGGATCTAGCCCTCCTGAATCCGGAGGGGGATCTCTCCAATAAGTGCAAAGATGGATTTGTCTTTGAATTTTGGGGTAATGATATTAGGCTAGTTATGAAGGCCAAGGGTTTGTTTTGTTTTTTGGATGGTTGAGAATGAATACTGCTTGAGGTGGAAAGTCCTAAGTTCAAAGAGTTTCAAAGGTGAGAAGTTGCAAGTGAATAGAACAGCTAGGCTAAAAAGATAGATATAACACTGGTTTTTAGTCCATTGGGCTATGGAGTCATAACAAGGATTTAATTGAACAACAACATCAAGAATGATCCAAGGGGCAAGTCATCTATATCACAAGATTATTGAGATTAGAGTGATGGAATGGAAATAATAAAGTGTTGGAGGGGTGGTAACTGATAATAATTTCACAAAGGATTTATAGTCAGTCCAAACAAGAAAAGCCTCTTAAGTAACTGTTTAAAACCAACCAAGTGCAGGGCTAACCATTGAATTCTTGGGCAAGTTTGTATTAAAGCAACTTAATTGACAAACAATCCAGTAATCCACATAATTACCTTCAGAGATTATGAAAACATATAAGAGAAGACAAAGTGTAAACTTAAGATCAGATAAAGTACTTTTAAACCTAGTCTGCTTTCAGTCAACACCAAGGGAAACTTTTAGAATCTGCTTTTGGAGAAAAAATAGGACCAGGGCACACCATATCTTCCATAGTCATCTTTAATAAGCAAATAAGGAAAATAACTTTCAAGAAACAATGTTTAAAGCAAACAGTAGGACGAGGGAACTCCAGCATTCCTAACTGCTTAAACTGTATTAAATCGTTCTTAAATAAACAAATTGGAGGAAAACATTGAGATAAAGCTTTTCAGTCAGAGAAGGTTACTGATATACAGTAGGTCCTAACTCTATAAATGTTGTTCTTTATCAGAGAATAGTGAACAATATGACATACATAGAAGGAAAACAATAACAAAGAAAGAAGCACTTCACCAGTGATATAGACCAGGATCCCAAGAAACAACTTGTTTATTGATGTCAAACCAGTTACAGTCTTCAAGTCCAATGTTTCAGTTCAGCAATCATCTTCACTATTCAGCCTAACTAATCTATCACAAGCAGAGCTCCAAGGGCCAGTGAACACTATTTACAATCAGAAGTTTAAGCTCAAGTGTATTTCAAAGTTCTGCAACCAACCCCTCACTCATCTTCTGCAGAAGTATATATAGAAGAATGAGGAGGTGAGATCTGATAAAAGATCTCCAATTACAATTAATACAGATTTAATGGCTTCTTGGCCTTTGAGGGGCTCAATGAAGAAACTTAAATGGGTGCACTCTGTATTAAATGTTTTACATAAAGTTTAAGCTCGGTGGGAGCTTTTGTTGACCTTTGAGGCTCTGTGTGGTGTCGAAGTAACTTTGCAGATGTTTGTCATTAATTTGCCTACAGAATTTACCTTTTGACGGTGTTGTGAGGCATATATCCGGTCCTGATTAATAAATTCAGCCTCTGATTGAATACTTTGAGGCACAGGTGGAATTTTAGTAGCTGGGAGGAATCAATTTGCCTCAGATGTGGCTGTGGATGTGTTCCTGTTGATAAAAAAATTAAGATCTTATTTAAATTGTGTTTTAAATCAGGGATTAGGCTTTTGATAAGCATATTAGACGTAATCCCCACAATAGCTGTCTTCAATCTTCTATTCTAGCATATTTCTGGTTTTCTACACTGATACTCTTTCACTGTGCTTGATTCATGTTTTTTTGCTGGTGTGCAGGGCTACGCAAGGGTCGAATGGCATCAATGCCTCACGAATCATTGATAAAACGTGAAGTCTAAACCCTGTGATGATTTTCTTTAGTGAATAGAAGGCAGGAGGATCGTCACCCTCTGCCTTTGAAATTTCTTCAGTCATGGCGGAAAAACCATTAAAACCCTACAAAATACAAAAAAAAATTATAAAATCCATGCATATATAGGTTTACTGCTTTAGAAGGCATGTGGAGGAAGCATGGCCATTGGATGGCATCATCCAACGGTTGAGATTGATCAGAGGAATCAAAGGGAAGGCGGAAGAAACGTTTAAATCGGAGCCATCGATCGCGCAGAGATCGACGGTCGGGAGCGGAGGCAAAAAGTCAAAACGGGGAATCAGGGCGAAAAAACATGGGCCATCGATCTGTAGATCAGACCGACAGCGGAGATGCTTCAATGACCGTGCCGTAGCCTGGTTAACTATCAGGCATCTTCGGTGAGCGATAACCGTCAGATGGGCGGCCTCAGATCGAACGGCGCACATCAATATCGCGTGGGGTCGATGTCTGAACTTTAACGTGCGATGGATGGCTGTTTTATGAACAGTGCGTAGGACACGCGTCGGCCAGCGTATGGAATCGTTGTCGATCGGGAAAAAACCGCCCTTGCCCAAAGGCAATGCGATGGATACCACGCAGTTTTTGGAATTGGTTAAATAGACGGCGGGGACCACCGAGTTGATGGACTCCGCACCATCGATCTACAGATCAGATCAACGGTGGAGATTGATTTGAATTTCAGACCGGTGGAAAAATTATGACATAATAAAAAATCGAAAAATTAACATAACCAAAGGTTTATATTAATTTACGATGCGGCTTGGCACCTGACTGTGGGGCCGAGGGTTATAGGAAGGGTGATACGACCGAGGTTAAAAAAGGAGGGGCTAAAGACTAAAATACATATAAAACATGCATTTCAATGGTTTAGAGGGGTTCTGATAAGGCAAAGAAGGAGTCTTTAAACCTTATCAAAGGGTTTTGATGAAGGGGAAAGGGAAAAATCATGAAAATGAGGGATTTTTCATGGGAGATGAAAGGGTTAAAATGAGGTTAGTTTTGGAAGAAGGGAAGGGGGAAAAAGGTGCTTGCAGCAGTATTCTAGCTTAGAAATCAGCAGGATTTCTGAGTTCTGAAGGGAAACAGCAGTGAAGTTTTGGATAGAGGAAAGGCATGAGGCCTTCAAGAGTCTTCAAGAGCCAACACTTTTTAGTAATTAAATTTGTTCCTTGAAGGCTCAAAAAGTCTTAGCCACCTTTTGATATAACAAATTTTATATGTGGCTAACAGTGGCTCCACTTGGGGATGGTGCCTTTTTGAAGGCGTCAAGAACTTCAGACCTACATTCTCTGGGGGGTTGACCTGTGCCATATCCATTATGTTTTCTGGGGGGTTGATCAGTTGCCTCATCCATTGGGTTGAATTTATTTCTATGGATGATGTGCTCTGAAAACATATTAGCAGCCATAAAAACAATGGATCTTCATCAATACACACTTTCTACCTACCCAATCCTATTGATCTAACATTTTTTCTTCATTAGAGTGCACTTGGATTGGAAAACTCTTTTACAACATTTTATTCTTTTGAAAGCAGGAAACCTAATCTATTTCTACTCCTTCTTTCTCCATGGACCCAGATTAAACAGTTGAGCCCATATGATTCTCTACCTAATATACTATCTCTTGGGATTAAACTGTCCAACAGACTTTATTCTCTAAATTCTAAAACAGAAATTGAAAAGCACTCAAGTCAGGATTAAACAATCTAACTTGATGCTGGTCTATGGCATAAGAAAAAACTGCACATAGACATTATTTTGCACACAATTTAAAACAAAAAATGGAAGGCTTAAGATCTGAAATTTTCTTATCATGGCCTTCTCTTTTTACAGCTCTGTTTTGGCTCTTGTTTGAGCTGTTTCTTCCTTTTTCTCTGGTTCAAATTTTGAGCTAATTAGAACAATATTTCCTTCTTTTTGACTCAGAAAAAATAAAACAGATTTGAGTCATCTCTCTTTGGAAACTTAGGTTCAGATTTTGAACATGTTTGAACTTTTAATTTCTATCCTAATCTATCTACTGATAAGCCAAGATTAAACAGTTTGGAAAATTGAATTCACTATCCTATCAACAGAAAATTTAAAACTAATTAGTCAAGATTAGGTTGTTTGACTAACTAGAAGTGTGTTTTGTAGGAGTGGCATTTGAGCTTGCATAGTTTCAGATTTGTTTCTCTTTTTTGGTATGGGGCTATACCTTTCTTGTTTTCACAATCTTCCCTCTTTTCTCTTTTCTATTGTTTTTGTAATTTTTATTTTTCTAACTTTGAATGCAATGGTGAATGAGATATTTATAATGAAAAATATAAAAAGGCTTCAAAACATAACATTGATCAAGAGAAGTAATGCTTAAGAATCCTGCCATTGACAGGACCCCCAAACAATTCTGCTCCATTCAACTCCTGCAAGAAAAATGCATTGTTACCAGCAGCTGAGTGAATAGAGTAAGGGCCAAGCCATAAGTTGTCAAATTTTCCATGCTTGCCCTTTTCTTCCCTTCTTGAATCCCACTTTAAAACTTTGTCCCCAATTTTGAAATTGCTAGCCTTTGTTCTTCTGTCAAAAAGCTTTTTAATGCTGTCCTGTTTCTGCAATGCTTTGTTATAAACTTCCTCTCTAGTTTGCTGAAGATGAATGGTCTGATTTATTCTTCTGATCATGTCATTTTCTTCAGTTTGTAACTCGTGAATCAACTTCATTACTGGTACACCAAGGCTGTTTGGAAAAATTGCATCAGTACCATACACCAGCTGAAAAGGTGACATGCCAATGGATTTCTTCGAAGTCAATCTGTCAACCCACAGTGCATGAACTAGCTTTGTGTGCCAAGACTTTTTTTTTGTCTTCTAACAGTTTCTTGATTATGTTCACTAAAGTTTTGTTTGAGGATTATGCAAGTCCATTACCTTGAGGGAAATAGGCCATGGAATGCCCCAATGTTATTTGATATCTGTGATAGAAATCAACCATCTTGTTTGATCCAAATGCTGCTGCATTATTAGTGATAATCTTGGTAGGACAGCCAAACCTAGAGAGAATGTTAGTCTCCATAAATTTTATGATAACTGAATCATTGGCCTGTCTACAAGGTATGGATTCTATCCACTTAGTGAAATAGTCTGTGGCAGTGAGAATCCATCTATGCTGGGCAGAATATGGTGGATGGATTTCTCCTATGAAGTCAAGTCCCCACTGTTGAAATGGGGCTTCAACAGTAATAGGATGCAGAGGTAGGGGTAGCAATTTTCTTTTGCCTTCAAAAAGTTGACATTTGTAATAGGCTATGATCATCTTGTTTATATTAGGAAAAAGAGTAGGCCAATAGAAACTAGCCCTCAAAATTTTGTTGGTTGTTGTCTTCCAGTATAAATGACCTCCACACTCTCCTTCATGGAACTGGTATTCAACCTTCTCTGCATCAAACTTAGGAAAAATTTTAAGAAATACACCACTTGCATTTTTCCAATAAAGACATCTATCTATAATGCAATAGTGTACAACTTTCAATTTGAGGAATCTTGCCTTTGTTTTTGTCAAACCAGAAGGTGTATTCAAATTAAACAAAACATAAACAATATCAGCATACCAAGGGGAATTCATAAAATGGTTTTCAACAATGGGAGTTGAGACTTCCTCTTGATCATCTAAAGCATTAATCATATTAATATCAAGAACTTCAAAATTGGATTCAGCCACTAATCTAGCTAGACCTTGGCCTTTGATGAGTTTAGTGGGTTTTATCTCTAAATCATATTCAAGGATAACAACAATCCACTTACCTCTCTTACCATCTGGGTCCTGTGTTATAATGTCTTTCACAACTGAGTTTGGGACAAAGGAAATGATGTGTAAGTGAAGAATGTATACTCTAAAGTCTTTCAAAGCTTTAACCAAAGCAAAAGCTTGCTTCTCCATAATGTTATACTTCAGAGGGGCATCCCTCAATGCCTTGCTAAAGAATGTAATAGGCTGCTCTTGTCCTTGTGGATTTTTCTGTAGAAGGACAACAGCTATGGTATGTTCTGATGCAAATGAAAAAATATAAAAATCCTTTAAAAAAACAGGACTTATAAGAACCGGTGTTTTGGTTAACGCTTGTTTTACCAGCTCAAAAGACTTCTTTGCTTCCAAGATCCATTTTAGCCCTTGCTCCCTTTTCAACATGCTTGTGATATTCCTAAGGAGCTCAGCCAAGTTGGGGATGAACCTTCTCAAAAAGTTAATCTTTCCAATGAAAGATTGCAACTCTTTGATGTTCCGAGGATGGGAGATTTGCAATATGGCCTCAATCCTCTTTAGATCTATCTTTATACCCTCCTTAGAAATAATGTGCCCAATAATTTTACCTTCTTGGAGACCGAAAAGTGTCTTCTTAGGGTTTAAAGATATTCCAAACTTTCTACATTTCTCGAAAACTTTTCTCAAATTTTCTAAGTGCTCTTCATCTGTTTTTTAAAACACAGTGACATCATCAAGGTATATAATGATGAAGAAAGCTAGTTCTTCTGAGAATGCTATGTCCATGGCTCTTTGAAAATTTGCTCCAGCATTCATTAGAACAAAAATCATTTTCACATACATGAAAGTGCCCCATGGTGTCGTAAAGGCTATCTTTAATTGATCAGCAGGGTGAACTAAGATTTGATTGTATCCTGAATAGCCATCCAGCAAAGAAATTCTTCTAGACCCTACCACCCTTTGTAAAATATGGTCCATCGTAGGTAAAGGGTAGTTGTCTTTCAATGAAGCTTTGTTTAAGTCTCTAAAGTCTATACAAATCCTAATTTCTCCAGTTTTCTTCCTAATTGACACTAGATTAGACACCCATTCAGAATATCTAATAGGGACAATAATACCAGCTTCATACATTTTCATGATCTCCTTCTGAACCAAAGGCAACTGAACAAGGTTTATTCTGCGCAGTTTCTGTTTGAATGGTTTTTGGTTTTCTTTGAGGGGAATTTTGTGCTGTATTATTTCAGTGTCATAGGATTTAAGATATTCGTAACTCCATGCAAAAACATCAGAAAATTCTTTAAACATCTCTATGTATTTGAGTTTAATGTGAGCTGGTAAAGTCTTAGACAGTTTAATCATCATAGGTTTAAGTTTACTGCCTATATTTCACTCTTCCACTTTAGTCTCTACAGATTCCAGTCTTGGTTTATTTGCCACATCATTAAAATCAAACAACTCTTCTAAAGGTGCCAGACCTCTTGGAAAACTTTCATATTTAGAATGCAGAGTTTCTAACTCTGCATTCAATTCTTCTTTATTACTTTTTATTTTGCTAGCCAGAAAATTAATATTGACAAGCTCAGGAGATGGCTCTTCTTCACTAAGAAAATTTTCTTCACTGCAGTCTGTTCCATAGTCTGAGTCTGAACTGTGTAGTTCGAATTCATTTCTGAATTGCATGAAGTCTTCTATTTGTTTGTCATTTTCAAACACCTGCCAATATTTCTCATTATCAGGCACAGTTGGTCTAAATTTTATCTGAGTTGTGTAGTATTTGGTGTTATATGGCGTTAAGCATGTTCTAGCTACAAAGCCTAAATTGTGGGCTATAATATTTCTTTTTCTTGGGACAAAAAACAGTTTGGACTCCTCGAATGTTTTCAAAAGGTCCATGACGTCGTTTCGGTAGGCTCTAAGTTTGGAATGATTTGTGTTATATTCCCCATTGAATTGCCTAATGACTAACTCCGAATCCCCATACATGTTAATCCTTCTAGCTCCTAACTTTTTCAATAGATGTAAACCTAAGAGAAGGGATTCATACTCCGCTATGTTATTGGAACACTAAAAATTTAGTTTGCAGGAAATGCTTTCTGTGTGGTTGTTTTCAGTGTTGGTAATCTAGACACCTGCACCAGCATTGTTCTTCATGCAGGATCCATCAAAATACATACTCCATAGAGGACATTTCTTAGTTTCATCCTGGTTACTATCCTCTTCAACTAACATGCTCAAAGGTTGTTGTGGAATCTCGGCGCGTAGTTGTATTTGTTTTTATTCCCCAAGATTTTCACTTATTTGAGGGTTGTTTGGTTGAATCTCAATGTTTAAAAGCAAAGGACACGTGCCCCGTAGCTCAAGACCTTTGTTAAGTTTGCTAATGTTTTCAAATGCAGAAAACTATTTTAAAATTTCTGCGTTGTGTTGTTCTTCCTCCCTGTCGGCCGTTAATCCTGTTAAAGTGAATTGTTTGCCAAGTGTTTCATCATTAAACATAATAAAATAATCAAGGCCTGTATTTACAGAATACAGGGGAGAGTTTTGAGGTCTATCTTGAATTGTAACTGTGAATTTCCTATGGGACTCCCTGTAAAGTCTTATATTCTGATTGAAAACAGGGATAGTCGCATAGGTCATGTCCATTTGCATAGTCCCTTGTAACTTAGCCCCCCAAGATCTAGATAATAACATTCCATATTTTTGGGGCACATCAGCCACAAAAATATCCATGACTAAGAATTTGGCTGGAATCTGGGCCAAGTTAACACAGAGGTCTTTGAGTAATCCTAAACATTTCACTCTGCTGGAGTTAAAGGAGTAAAGATATTTGTAAGGTCTGGTGATTTCTAAACCAAGGCTCTCCATTACAGCTTTTGCATTAAATTATGAGGAGCCTCAGAATCATGCATAACATTGTGCAAAAATTGTCATGAACGTTTAAGCTCACATAAAAGGGAGGAACAGGTCCCTCTTGATATCTACCTTCAATCTTAGGACCAAAAATCAGCTCTGGCTGGTCATCATTAAGATTGAGTGAGTCCTCATTTTCTTCTATTATTAAAGCCTTCAAAATTTGGGTCCTATATACATGTTGGGCAGCTAACTCTGTTAGGGGAACAGAGATTTTGATTTTGGAAATTTCCTGCTCCAGGCTGAAAAGAATTTGACTCTTTAAAGTGCTGGTCTTAGCCTTATTAACTATCACTCTATCAGCAATATCAACTTGCTGATTTGTCCTATTTACACTTGAAAAAATTGTTTTCACAGGAGTACTAGCTGAAGTGTTAGTACTGCTAATGTCTGCACTCTATTTTTCTTTGTTTTGAGTGTCTTTCTCTTTATCATTACCAGAATTTACAGCCACTGTTTTGTCCTTTTGTTTGACAACTTTAGGTTTGGTTGCGGTGCTGTTTTGTGAATATTTTTCAGAGGTTTTGTTGTTGGGGGAATGTTGACTGGTTTTTCTTCTAAGGTCATATTATTTTTGAGGTTCTATGATGACATTTTCCATGTCTTGATAATAATTTTCATCATCATCTCTTCTGTCATCATAAGGTGTGTATATACCTTGTTTTCTATCATACTGAATCTCAAAGTCATCATTGTCTATCCCCATCATGTTGATATCATCTTCCTCTATTATCTCATCTGTTTCCTCAACCTCACTTACATAGTTTTGATGAAAGGAAGGAGTGATCTGCTGATCATCTTCCCTGGGTCTGTTTGGAGGTTGATTCCTTCTAAAATTCTAGTTTTGGTTCTGGTTTTTTTTTTTAGGAGAAGTTTGGTTTTGACTGGCTTGTGCTCTCTTCATTATGCTCATCTCTTTCATCATCTCTTCCATCATTCTCTTCATCTTTGAGTTGGAAGTAGAGGGTGTAGATTCCTCTCTAAAGGACACTCTCTTTTCATTTTTCATTCTTGCTCTCTTTTCCATTAAGTTGAATTCCACAGAGAGAACACCCTTTTTCATATCTTCAAGAGTTTCAAAATCTCTCTCTCTCAGCTGATAGGCCATCTCAGGGTCAAACCCTTCAGGAAATTTGTTTAGAGCTGAGCCCTATGGAGGTTTTAGTTCTGGGGAAAGTGCATTATACACACTATTGAATCTAGTGCAATAAGCTTGCACACTTTCCCAAGTGTTTCTATGGAGGTTCTTGTAGTCAGAAAGGACTTGGAGAGGGTTTTTATTTACTTCCCATTTGTTTAAGAATGTTTGATGGAAGGCTTGGAGATCATTGATACTGTGGGGGGTTAAGCCTTTGAACCATTTTCTTGCTTCTCCCCCTAAGATCTGAGAAAACAATCTAAGCTTGACAGAATCATCATCAATTTCATTTCTGTCAAAGTAATCATTCATCTTATCCACATGTTGTGATGCAGTTGTAACATTACTAGCATCATACAATGGAATTTTGGACTGATAGTCCTGTGGAAGATTGACTAATGGTGCAGGAAGGACTAAGGGAGCATACCATGTTGCCATGATATGTGGTGGGGGTGGATTCACAAGGAGTGGATTAACGAAAGGAAAAGTGGGTTGAAGTGTAGTGGTTTGAACAGTGGATGTAGGGTGAGCAGAAGTGGATGGACTAGGAGTAGATTTCTGAGCTGATCTTGGGTGAGAGACACCTAAGTTGTGTAGGAAATGAAAATCAGGAGGTGTTGTTTCTCTGTTGCCAGGATGTTCACTTGTTTCGGGAGATGAAAGTGAAGACTCAAAATATAGTTGATCTAAATCACCAAGAGACCTAGTTCTAAAGGGATTTACTAAGTCAACTTGTGATCGTTGTAGAGCTGAAAGATTTTCATGGACTGAATTAACTCTCAAGGGTGTTCTGAAAACAATTGATAATTTAATCCTAGGAGACTTCCTAAGGATACTTTATGGGTTATCAACTAACTTAGGTGGATCAGGGTCAGGATAGGCTCTAGTGTGAATCTTTCTAGGAGCCACTATGCTGTGTTTTTCAGACCCAAATAAACAAGAAAAGTTCAACTAGGTATGACAATATTTGAGAGGTTAACTAATCTGTTTACAGAAATTTCAATCCTACAGTCCTCTGTAACTTAGTTTGGCTGATGTTAGAATGCTGAGGGTTCTTCCCAGTGGAGTCTTAAGGTCTATTAAGGATTGTGGAGTCGCCAAGTGGAAGTTTTTAGATCTTTTCAGAGGTAAAAGGTTTTATGGTCCACCACCATGTTTATTGAATACCAATCTGAAATATTTTTAGGTTTTCTAAGTTCTTTTTCAATTGTGTGGTAAGAATATCCTAACTTTGTTCAAAACTTTCCTACGGTTAAGAGACAAAGACAGTCTACTCTTATGGCTAATCCAACTAATTTTTTAAGGTTAGTTGAAGGCTTTAAGAGAATCCTAGGGTTTACCTAGTTTGTTACTAATTCAAACAAGTTCCATCATGATTACCATTTCTTGGTAGTGCTTGAAAAAGATGCTTTCTACTCACAAATTTTTATGGAGTGTTTTAAGGGAACCTAACTATAAAATTCAACTAAGTCCCCAGTGGAGTCGCCAGAAATGTTAGCTCCCTGTAATCAACAAGATTGGCAAAGTCCGATCTCAGGGAGAAACATCATTTCAACCACTTTGGGATTCTAGGATCTAGCCCTCCTGAATCCGGAGAGGGATCTCTCCAATAAGTGCAAAGATGGATCTGTCTTTGAATTTTGGGGTAATGATATTAGGCTAGTTATGAAGGCCAAGGGTTTGTTTTGTTTTTTGGATGGTTGAGCATGAATACTGCTTGAGGTGGAAAGTCCTAAGTGCAAAGAGTTTCAAAGGTGAGAATTTGCAAGTGAATAGAACATCTAGGCTAAAAAGATAGATATAACGATGGTTTTTAGTCCATTTGGCTATGGAGTCATAACAGGGCTTTAATTGAACAACAACATCAAGAGTGATCCAAGGGGCAAGTCATCTATATCACAAGATTATTGAGATTAGAGTGATGGAATGGAAACAATAAAGTGTTGGAGGGGTGGAAACTGATAATAATTTCACAAAGGATTTATAGTCAGTCCAAATAAGAAAAGCCTCTTAAGTAACTGTTTAAAACCAACCAAGTGCAGGGCTAACCATTGAATTCTTGGGAAAGTTTGTATTAAAGCAACTTAATTGACAAACAATCCAGTAATCCACATAATTACCTTTATAAAGTATGAAAACATATAAGAGAAGACAAAATGTAAAATTAAGATCAGATAAAGTACTTTTAAACCTAGTCTGCTTTCAGTCAACACCAAGGGAAACTTTCAGAATTTGCCTTTGGAGAAAAGAAGCTAGAAATAGGGAAAACCATCACTTTTATAGTCTAACTTTAATAAGGAAATAAGGAAAATAACTTTCAAGAAACAATGTTTAAGGAAAATAGTAGGACGAGGGAACTCCAGCATTCCTAACTGCTTAAACTGTATTAAATCGTTCTTAAATAAACAAATTGGAGGAAAACATTGAGATAGAGCTTTTCAGTCAGAGAAGGTTACTAATATACAGTAGGTCCTAACTCTATAAATGATGTTCTTTATCAGATAATAGTGAACAATATGACATACATAGAAGGAAAAACAATAACAAAGAAAGGGGCACTTCACCAGTGATATAGACCAAGATCCCAAGAAACAACTTGTTTATTGATGTCAAACTAGTTACAATACTCAGGTCCAATGTTTCAGTTCAGAAATCATCTTCACTATCTAGCCTAACTAATCTATCACAAGCAGAGCTCCAAGGGCCAGTGAACACTATTTACAATCAGAAGTTTAAGCTCAAGTGTATTTCAAAGTTCTGCAACCAACCCCTCACTCATCTTTTGTAGAAGTATATATAGAAGAATGAGGAGGTGAGATTTGATAAAAGATCTCCAATTACAATTAATACAGATTTAATGGCTTCTTGGCCTTTGAGGGACTCAATGAAGAAACTTACATGGGTGCACTCTGTATTAAATGTTTTACATAAAGTTTAAGCTTGGTGGGAGATTTTTTTGACCTTTGAAGATTTGTGTGGCGTCGAAGTAACTCTGCAGATGTTTGTCATTAATTTTCCTGCAGAATTTACCTTTTGACCGTGTTGTGAGGCAGATATCTGGTCCTGATTAATAAATTTAGCCTCTGATTGAATACTTTGAGGCACAGGTGGCATTTTAGTAGCTGGGAGGAATCAATTTGCCTCGGATGTGGCGGTGGAGGCGTTCCTATTGATAAAACACTTAAGATCTTATTTAAACTATGTTTTAAATCGGGGATTAGGCTTTTGATAAGCATATTAGACGTAATCCACACAATAGCTGTCTTCAATCTTCTATTCTAGAATATTTTTGGTTTTCTGCACTGATACTCTTTCATTGTGCTTGATTCACGTTTTTCTGCTAGTGTGCAGGGCTGCACAAGGGTCGAATGGCATCAATGCCTCGCGAATCATTGATAAAACATGAAGTCTAAACCATGCGATGATTTTATTTAGTGAATCGAAGGCAGGAGGATCGTCACCCTCTGCCTTTGAAATTTCTTCAGTCATGGCGGAAAAACCATTAAAACCCTACAAAATATGAACAAAAATTATAAAATCCATGCATATATAGGTTTACTGCTTCAGAAGGCATGTGGAGGAAGCATGGTCGTTGGATGGCATCATCCAACGGTCGAGATTGATTATAAGAATCAAAGGGAAGGCAGAAGAAATTTTTAAATCGGAGCCGTCGATCACACAGAGATCGATGGTCGGGAGCGGAGGCGAAAAGTCAAAACGGGGAATCAGGGCGAAAAAACGTGGGCCGTCGATCTGCAGATCAGATCGATGGTGGAGATGCTTCAATGACTGTGTCGTAGCCTGGTTAACTGTCGAGCATCTTCGGTGAGTAATAGCCATTAGATGGGCAGCCTCAGATCGGACGGTGCGCATCAATATCGCGCGGGGTCCATGTCCAAAATTTAACACGCAATGGATGTCAGTTTTATGAGCAGTGCGCAGGACATGCGTCGGCCAGCATATGGAATTGCTACCGATCGAGAAAAAACCGCCCTCGCCCAAAGGCGGTGCGATGGATACCACACAGTTTTTGTAATCGGTTAAATGGACGGCGGGGACCACCGGGCTGATGGACTCCACACCGTTGATCTGCAGATCAGATCGACGGTGGAGATTGATTTGAATTTTGGACTGGCAGAAAAATTATGACATAATAAAAAATTGAAAAATTAACATAACCAAAGGTTTATATTAATTTACGATACAGCTTGGCGCCCGACTGCGGGGCCTAGGGTTATATGAAGGGTGATACGACCGAGGTTAAAAAAGGAGGGGATAAAGACTAAAATACATATAAAACATGCATTTCAATGGTTTAGAGGGGTTCCAATAAGGCAAAGAAGGAGTCTTTAAACCTTATCAAATGGTTTTGATGAAGGGGAAAGGGAAAAATCATGAAAATGAGGGATTTTTCATGGGAGATGAAAGGGTTAAAATGAGGTTAGTTTTGGAAGAAGGGAAGGGGGAAAAATGTGCTTGCAGCAGTATTCTGGCTTGGAAATCAACAGGATTTCTAAGTTCTGAAGGGAAACAACATTGAAGTTTTGGATAGAGGAAAGGCATGAGGCCTTCAAGAGTCTTCAAGAGCCAACACTTTTTAGTAATAAAATTTGTTCCTTAAAGGCTCAAAAAGTCTTAGCCACCTTTTGATATAACAAATTTTATAGGTGGCTAACACCTTTAAGAGGAACAAAAAAAAAAAAAAGATACACGTGAAACTGTTGTTCCTTAAGAGGAATAGAAGCTGTTCCATAAGCGGAACAATAGCTAAAATAAGCACAAAATAAAATGTTGCTCCTTCGACGGAACAACCTAAAAACATTCCAAATTTAAACTGCTGTTCCTTAGAAGGAATGAAAGAAAGTGAAAAAAATGGTGAAGGGGTTGTTCTTTTTAAAAGGAACAGCAA
Source organism: Pinus albicaulis (assembly GCA_034641835.2). Classification (NCBI taxonomy): domain Eukaryota; kingdom Viridiplantae; phylum Streptophyta; class Pinopsida; order Pinales; family Pinaceae; genus Pinus; species Pinus albicaulis. The sequence goes on along the minus strand of CM076576.1, from coordinate 218,955,093 downwards.
AAACAATCAGCGGAAATGTTGTTCCTTTAAGAGGAATGGATGTTGTTCCTTGAGAGGAACAACAAAAAGATAGACATGCAGAAGTGTTGTTCCTTAAAAGGAACAACAAACAAATATAAGCATGCAAGGTTGTTGTTCCTTAAGAGGAACGGTTGTTGTTCCTTAAGAGGAACAACACGAAAAATAAAGGCACACAAGATTGTTGTTCCTTAAGAGGAATGAATGCTGTTTCTTAAGAGGAACAACAGTTGTTCCTTAAGAGAAAGAGCACGAAAAAAAAAATCTGTACAAAAAAACTTCATACAAGTGAAATTAAAGAGAAAATATTATGTACAAATTTCAGAAATAAAGGAATTGTTCAATGAATTAATGCTGAGGAGGAGTTATCTTCCTCAGCCAGAATCTGTATAGTGGAATCTCCTCGTAATTGCTAGTAAAAGGATTCCCGATTAATCGGTATGTGGTAAAGTCGTACTCGATGACCATTTGCTTTGAAAGAATGTCCAGATCCATCAATGGTAGTTAATGTAATGGTGCCATTGTCATGCACTTTCTGTATCTCATAGGGTCCAAGCCATTGTGTCTGGAGTTTTCTGGGCAAATCCTAAAACCTGGAGTCATATAGGAGTGCCCAATTGCCTTCGTGGAAGATTTTATTTTTAATAAGGGCATCATGCCATTTTTCTCTCTGCTGTTTAACGGCAGAGAGCCTAATTTCATCCAACTCATTGATTTGTTGTAATCTGCTAACCTGGGCCTCATTTAAATTCAAACCCACCTCTTGTGCTGTTCTTAATGTTTGAATTTCAAATTATATTGGAAAGATGGGTTCTTTTCCAAATATTAACTGATATGGTGAATACCCTGTGGTATTTCTCCACATTGTTCGATATGCCCACAAGGCTTCCGACAATATTGAAGCCCAGTCACATCTGTGTGATGCAACTGTTTTTGTAAGTATTGCCTCTATTACCTTATTCGTGCTTTCTACTTGGCCATTTGCCTGTGGGTGGTATGGGGTTGTAATTTTGTGCTGAATGTGGTAATTTTTTAATGTTGTAGCAATTCTATTACCTACAAATTGCGTTCCTCCATCTGTAATTATGTCCCTTGGGAGGCCATATCACACAAATATTTGGAAAAGAAAATGTATTACAGAGTCCTTTGTAGCTCTTGGAAGCGCCTCTGCTTCAACCCATTTAGTAACATACTATGTTGCAACTGGTATGTAAGTTTTCTGATTTGATGGTGGGTTAATAGGACCAATAAAATCGAGCGCCCAACGCTCAAATGGCTCGATTACTAACTATGGATTCAAGGGAATTTCGTCAGACTGTCCAGGGTTCCCCACCCTTTGGAAACTATCACAGGCTTGTACAAAATTTTTAGCATCTTTAAAAATTGTAGGCTAGTAACAGCTTGTTTGTAAAACCTTATGACCAGTCTTGTGATCTGCAAAATGTTTGCCACATGGCCCATCGTGGCATGCTTTCAGAATGTCAAATATTTCATCTTCTTAGACGCATCTTCTGATGTGCATATCTACTCTTGTATGAAATAGGTAGCCCCCAATCCAAGATAATCGGGTACTGCGCTGCACTATTTGTTTTCGTTCATTTGGCATTAGATGCTTGTTTAATTTACCTACTGCTAAATAATTTGCAACATCAGCATACCATGGGGTTCTGGTAGTAACATCAACCAAATGTTCAACTGGAAACTGATCTTCGACTGCTGTTGTGTCCGTTGGTTTTGGCATTCGTGAGAGAAAATCAGCTACAAGATTCTCTTTTCCAGGTCGATCCTTTATTGTGACATCAAATTCCTGCAATAGAATCAACCATATTGTTACTCTACCATTTGTAACAGGTTTATTTTCTAAAAAATTTATGGTAGAGTGATCTGTATATAAAACTACAGGATACACAGTTATATAATGTCTAAATTTATTTACGGCATGTAGTACAGCTAAAAATTCTTTTTCAGTCACAGTATAGTTTAATTTAGCAGGAGATAGATTCTTCCTAATATAATAAATTGCATATGGTTTTTTATCTTCTTCTTGCCTAAGGACTACTCCGATAGCTGTGTCTAAGGCATTAGATGAAATTTGGAATGGCAAATCCCAATTTGGGCCCCTTAGCACTAGGGCCGTCGATAGAAGATTTTTCAGATCTTCAAAAGCATTGTCACATTTATCTGTCCAAATAAAATCAACATTCCCTGTTAGTGCGTATAGAGGTGCAACTATTTGAGAAAAATGCTCTATGAATCTTCTATAATAACCAGAAAATCCCAGAAAACTACGTACCTCTGTTTGTGTAGTGGGAGTAGGTATTAACAAAATTATCTGAATTTTAGCTGGATCTGCCTATATTCCAGCTGCTGAGATATAATGACCTAAGATGAGTCCCTCGGTCATCATCATGTGACACTTCTCATGGCTTAAGAAGACCCTGGTGGAAATACACCTTTGCAACACCTTTTCCAATGTTTCTAATGTTGGCTCAAAATCATCTCCATAAGGTGTGAAATCATCCATATATACTTTGAGCCCTTCATTTATTAAATCTGAAAAGATGCTGAGAATGGCCCTCTGAAATGTGGCAGGGGCATTGCATAGACCAAAGGGTAAAAATCTGTAAGAAAATCTTCCCCAAGGATAGGTAAAAGTAGTCTTATCTTGGTCTTCCGGGGCGATCTGAATCTGATTGTATCCACTGAAGCCATCTAGGAAAGAAAAGAATTTATTTCCTTCTAATGTATCTAATACCTGATCAATGAAAGGAAGGGGAAAGTTGTCTTTCTGGGTTGCTTTGTTTAATTATTTGTAGTCTACACATATCCTCCACTTTCCATTTTCCTTTGGCACCACTACTAGTGGAGAGACCCACTTGCTATCAGATATTGGATAAATAAAATTTACATCCAAAAGTTTTTGTAATTCATCTTTCACAATATCCTTAAGATGAGGGTTTAATCTCCGTTGGGGTTGGCGAATGGGTCTAGCATCTTTTTATGTATAAATGTGGTGTGTACATAACTGGGGATCAATTCCTTTCATGTCTGGGTAATCCCATGCAAAGGCTCCCTTATATTTTCTCAGTACTTGGACCATCTTCTCCTCTTAGTCAGCAGACAGGTTTTTGTTAATGTTCAGAGTTTTTCCTGGCTCAATTTATATAGTTTTGCTATTGTAAACAAAGGTGGTAGGTATTGATTGATCACGAATGTCTTTTAGGTTATCTTATTCTTCTTCATTATCAAACGCTACCTTGATCATGTGACATTGAAAATGGGATCTGGTTTTTGGTTGGTTAATGAAACTGTTAATGATGTCATCCTATGTTTGGTCCTTAAATTTGAGGGCATATTCTATGGTTAATGGTGATCTAATGTTTTCTATGAGGTATGATACAGGTTGTTTCTTTGTTTTTATTATTGTTAAACTTGGCTGGGCTGGAGGGTATAAGGTTAAATTCTTGACATAACTCCCTCTAGTTATAGTCATGCTGCCTTGTTGGTAGCCAATGTAAGCATCAACAGTTGCCAGCCAAGGTCTACCTAAGATTAAAGGGTGTCCATCTAGCCGATTTTTGGGGTTGATAATCAGAAAGTCCGCAGGGTATTCCCAGGACTCTAAAGATACCATTACATCATGTAGTGTGCCTTCTGGCTTGACTACCGATCGGTCAGCCAATTCCAATAAGGTTGTGGTTGGATCTAATGATGTAATGCCAAGTTTTTGACAAGTGGTGGTTTTTAGGATATTAATTGCAGCTCCTAAATAAACTAAGGCATTTGGAAAGGATTGTCCATTGATTTGCACCGTAACTATAGGATTTCTTGGGTCGTCATACTTTATAGGTGCTTCTCTTCCTTATATTAAGTCAGATAGTGTGTCGAATACTTGGACAGTTGGATTAATTATTATTCTCCTATTTGGCTTTCTTATACATAATTATTTGATGGTCTTTGCATAAATTGGAATATCTTGGATAGCTTGGAGGAGTGGTATTTTTATACACAAATTTTTTAGTTCTCCCAGAAGATCAAAATCAGGATGTTCTATTAGGCGAGGTATGATTAGTCGTTCTGGGAATGGTGGAGAAGAGGTGGTTTCTTGCTCATGAGTTTGTTGTCTAACCACATTCTCTTTTTGTAATGTTTGTTCTAAAGGTAACGAATTTTCAACTTGAACATTTTTGTCTCCCTCTTATTCTATTATGCGCCCAGACCTTAGTTGAAGGTCGTTGCACTCCCTTAACTTGGTTTCTAGTGGTGCTTTGATTATTTGAACAGAATGAACTGATCTATTATTAGGGTTTGGGTTGGGTTGGGCTGGGATTTGCGGTCTTAAGTTGGTCTGGAGATTTTGATGCAATGTATATGGTGCTGGCAATGTAGGTGGAGGGAGAGGAATCATTCCAGCTGGTTGATTAATAGATCTTTGCCAATTCAACTGCCAAGTTTGACTCTGCGAGGTGGAGGGGGACCATTGTGTTGGATATGTATTATTTTGCCAAAATGGTGGACAGTAAGGAAAGTTCAGCCAATTGGTTTGATTTGTTTGATTTGGCCATGGCAATGTAGGAAATGGCTGCTGTGACCAGCTGGGGAAAGGTGGCTAATTTTGCCACATTCCATTATATTTTTTAGCATTATACTGAGGAGACTGAAATAAGACGATAGATCGATGGGCATACTTGTTTGTCATGGCTTCCATTGATGATGTTGATTGAGTAAGCACACTGGTTCTGTTTCTTCTTCCACTTCTTTGTAGACTGCTTTCAATTCCGGGAGTGAGGGGCAACTTTCTATGGAGTGATATTTCATGCAGATGGCACAGAGTTGGACTGTATCTAGCGGACACTCTTTATGGTTGTGTTTCTTTCTGCATCTAGGGCAGAATATTGCCAAATTTTGTTATGCTTCTGCTTGCTTTTGTTTAGCTTTCATGATGTTGAGCTACATCGTCAGAGTCCCTAAAATATCAATTTTGAAATCTTCCAGCAGATTTCCAATTTCTGTGTGGGTTATACCTCCACTGGAGGTCTTGCTATCCCTTGTGATCATGTCACATTCTACTAGTTTTAGTCTTGTGTTGCCTCTCGAACTCCTGATACATAAATAAATCATGTCAGTAAAATTTTCTTGATATATGTCACCTTTGCCCATGATGTTTAATGTTTCAACCCATTGTTGCTTCATCCCTTTAATTAATGTAGTTTTTAACATATCATCAGGTAATGGTAAAGATGCATAAGGTGATCTCTGGAGGTTGTATTGAAAGCGTTCTACATATTCCTCCAATGTTTGATTAGGTTTTGCTGTCATCTGAGATATTTCATCCTTTAATTCCCCGGACCTACAATAATCTTGATATTTATTTAGAAAAGCAGCTTTCATCTGATCCTAGTCATTTATAACACCTCCACCTAACCCCATAAACCATCGTAGAGCTGCTCCTTTTAATGTGGAGGAGAATAATTTTAGCTTCTGGGGATCAGTGGTATAGTCATACCCCCTGCATAATACATCAAATTCAAATAGAAATGCATCTAGATATTCTGATGTTAAGCCTGGAATGTAGGAATATGCTGGAGAGGAATGGCCTTCATAGGTGCATTAACTGCAGTGTCCACAATGGGATATTGCAATGTGGAATTTTGGGGTGGTTGCTGGTTCTGAGCCATTTGATCAAATATGTGCCAATATCCTTCCAGGATTTCTAGGGAATTATTCCTAGGCTGGCTAGAAGGAGTAGGGATGAACTTAACAACACTTCCTTGGTTTGGGATAATGAGTGTCCCTTGCTAAACTATTATCTGAGGGGATTTTGGTTCCTTAGGTTCTTCAGCTTTGTTTTGGATGATTTTGATAACACTTCCCTTATCTGGGCTACTTAGTGTTTGGATTAATTCAAGAGGGGATCTTGGTTCTTCTATTTCCCCTATTTCTCCTCCTCCTTCTCGGATATTACTAGAGTTCCCTTCTTGTAAAGAAATTGGGCGAGAATTCTCAATTTCTTGAGAATCTTGCTCAGTCTCTTCTGTTTGGCTATGCACCTCAGAAAAAGCTACAGATGGTGATTTTGTGGCCCGAAGGGAGCTAGTAGGTTGTCTAGAAGCAATTTTTCTAGGGCCTAATGATGGTTGAGATTCAACTTTTTTAATGATATTTTCGATAAAGGTTGTTCGCCCAAGGGTCATTGGTGCCTTAGGTTTTTCAGGTCTGGGAGGAAATTTTTTTTGTTTAGATTTTCTATTCATTCAAAAAATGCAAGCATTCATTCCTACCTTAAATTTCTACACAGTTCTGTTATGAAGCAGGCAAGTGAACGAGCATGTTCCTCGCTCGTTACGCAGGTTCTTACCTTTCGTTTTTAATACACAGTTCTTCCTTAGTAGAGAAAATCAAATATACATCACTCTTTCTAAATAGCTACAATATCCCTGACAACGACGCCAAAATGTTGAGGTATAAAAGGTGTCTTTTTAACTCCTATTTATCCTACATTAATTATCAATCCAGGTACAATTTTTTATCTCAAGAGTGTACTCAGTCTGAGGCAGAAATTTAATCTAAGAGTAATGCTTTCCAATTTGTAGTACAATGTTTCAAATACAAGAGTAAACAGATGTTTGAAGATGGAATCTAATTGCAATGACATGAAACTTAATGCTCTAAAACTCAATTATTCACTCAACAATCATCAGTCAAGGATGTAGTAGTAATAACTCTTTCCTCTGTCAATTGATGTAAATGAAATCAAACATAAACAAGATCCTCAGTATGAGAACTTAGACAGTGATAGCCAATGTCCTTTACAGTTGTTGATCTTAAACTCCACACTAAAGCAACTAATTGGAAATGATAACTGAGTTAAATAATGCTACTAATGGAAATGGAAGAAACATGCTCTCTGTAATAACATTCCAAAGAAAAACCAAATACTTGCAGGAAAGAAATGATCAACAAAGCTATTTAATGGAAATGACAGCAAATTCTAGAATGAATAGCGAAGCTTTATATTGGAAAAGCATATCAATACAAGTTACAAATAATAATAATCTTGTTATGGTGGAAAGGATAGCAACACGATTCAATCACAACTTATGAAATAAACCAATTCCATAAAATATTGAAACAGTAAGCTATCAAACATGGAATCTGTAAAGAAATGCGACTAGAGAAAATGAACATTAAAGAAAACCATTACATGACTGGAATTGTAAAGTAATGGTACAGATAGCAAGTGGATCCACCAAGGCCGGGCCCTTAGTCGCTAGTGAAGCACCGTCGAGCTACTCCAGTATAAAATAATCGAACGACAACCGAATTATATATCAATCATATGTAACAAAGTTCACAAGCAATCACACTTTGTTTTAACCAATGAGAGTCGGTGATCAAAGTGAAAATACAAAAGGAAATCTGAATAATGATAATACATGCTCTCTGACTTCTAGAAGTGTTGTCCTTTTATAACATCCAGGTGGAAAAAACTATAAATACAGATAAGCTTTGAAGCAGAGATCCCTTAGGATCGAAATATCTGAGGGATTCACTCTATCTTCTATCTCCAGTTATGGTTTTGTCATCTTGCGTTGAAGCCATGCTATTCCTTTCTTTTCTTTGACTGTGCACTTTGATTTCGATCTTCTTGTCTGGATATGGCTTCCTATTTAAGGGACAACAATTACTTCTTCTTTGTCTTTTCCTCCCGAATGGTGGCTTCCCATTTCTTCTATTTTCTATATATAAGAAAGGACAATATTTAGTTAATTTGAAATAATCACTAATCTCCTTAATTATTCAATATATTACCATTTTAGAATACAAAGGAGTTATGATTAAAGGAAAACGATAAAGAAATAAATGGAAAATTCATACATTTTCCATTGCTCAACAATTGACCCCTGCATGCTCAGTAGCAGAATAACACTTAGAGTTCTATTTTTCATTAAGTTATGTACCTCTTGAATTGGAATTGGGTTAGGTAGCTACATAGAAACTTTGAGTTTTCTTCTGAGTATGGGTACTTGTCTATGATTTCTAGCACATATGCAAGCCTTGAATGCAAGAGAATGTGCAAGAATAAGCTCCTGGGATTAATACCAATTTCATTATGAGGGCTTCTCTTATGTTGATGTCATAATGTCAGCAAGGACATTTGTAGATAGCTTGACACAAAGACAGTGTCAACAAGGACATTTTTTAGTGTGCATTTGTGGCTTCTTCAGCACAAGAGTACACTAAAGTGACGTTTCAGTTACATATGCTTGAAATCCATGAATGTGGTACAAACTTAAAATATATTTATGAAATAATTCCCGTGACATCATATAACCACTAGAACCATAACTCTGTTCCCTGGACCTGGATCCAACAATATCCATCCACCAAAGCTTGAATAGGTTTCAAATATGCAAAGTATGACATCCTCTTGCCTCAAAAAGACTCAAACATTATGTATAGTTGAAATTATTAGATTCATACACTTTGAACACAACATTTGGTACCGTACGAGGAAAATTGGAAAGGTGATTGCATCACAGAATGGCCAGGGCTTTGAGGTTATATTGCATCTTGCCACATCTGTGTAATTACTTGCAAAAATGACTGTGCATTTATAAGAGGCAGAATTTGGTTTTGAATCTGTATATATGCCTGGGCAGTCTTATAATCTTGCATTTGGGCACTCATCTGAGAAAATATGGAAGTTTCAATAATTTCTACTCTAGGAGATGTTACTTCGGAGGCAAACACATCTTCAAGATTCGTTGGAGCAACAATATTGATGCCATGACTCTTGTATTTTTCAGACGCTTGCACCACTAGATATAAAAGAAAAAAAATTCATCCTAGTTTGTGTGGAGAGTGGAGAAAAATCATTGAGGAGTTTCCCTTCAATAGTATGAAATTCGAGGAGAATCCTCAGCATGCATGTCTCTGGCGTTGAGTTCTTCTCTAAGACAACTGGTTTGAAAATTGCTACCAGGAATGTGTAAGGTTGATACACTAGGCTGTGGCCAACCTCCATATCCATTTACAAAGGATGTTGATGGAGACATAGCCGGAGTAAGCTCATAGCCTTTTTGAGGATTTGATAGGAAGGATGACATCACTAAAACTGAAGAGGGAGAACCAGGAGCAAGAGGACTCATGATAGAGGTCATGTCAAGAGAGGATGATGCCCCCAGCAGACCCAGTAGAGACAATGAGAGGGCGTAATTGTTAATAAGTGAGAGAAAATAAGAAAAATATACGTGAACAATTAGTCCCATCTTTTCACAACTGTAACCCATATTGATCTAGATGTAACCAACACTCAAAAACACTGCGTGCATATTCAAAAACATGGGAGAAATTGCTGGATGTCCTGATACTTCCTGTGCACATGTATTGGAAACTATAGTTTCCATGTGTGCATGTGTCACTCCCTTGCCAATAAGAGCAGCACCAAACTCAAGATTATGAATTGTAAAAACAATGTGGGCATTCACAAGGCCGTATTGTTTATAATTCTCCTGAAAGAACCATGCAACTGTTTCACTGCTCCAATCATGGTAGTGCGTAATATGCGAATGCAACCCACTTTGATGCAGAAACTCAAGGGTTGCATGGAAAAAGAATCCAAAACATTTTCCATCATTCTTATGGCTGTAGATGCAACCAACCCAAAACATTCCATTGCCTGGTTCTAGAAAGTACACAGACAAGCCTTCAACATTTCCATGCCAGAATTTAATTTTGGTACATCCCCAAGAAAATTCTCACCTAAATTGCAAATCGTGGACCTCTCTGTAATCAAGACAATCGTATTTCAGACAAATGATCTCAGCATTATGTCCCAATTCTTGAACTGCATGAGAAAGACTTGTAACCACATCTTCCAGATGTTTGACCTTTGCAACAAGTGCCATTTCCACAGCTATATGCATAATGTGCATTGGTGGCTCCCTCAAAATTCCTCCAACCACAGAAACATGGTAATCCATACCATTTATATTGTCATACAATCCACCATGTTCATCGCCTCTTTTAGAGAAAACAAAATCTATCATATATGCTTCTAGTTGCACCCTAAATGAGGTCGTAATGATTCTCAAGGTAATCTGCAGTTGTGGCTAGCACTCATCCAAAACAAACTTGAATTATATGGATGCAGTTTCCTTCACATAGGAGACATTATATGCAGGGATCATTCGCTGGGGTGGAAGAACACCAAGTCTAAATGAGGTTGTAATGATTCTCAAGGTAATCTGCAGTTGTGGCTAGCACTCATCCAAAACAAACTTGAATTATATGGATGCAGTTTCCTTCACATAGGAGCCATTATATGCAGGGATCATTCGCTGGGGTGGAAGAACACCAAGTCGATTAGGCCATCGATTGAAAGAGCACCAAAACCATCTTTCAATTATATCATTCAAAAATTTATTAGATGGGTTGTAAAAGACTGTAACAAAATTTCCAGCTTCAACTTTACTAGGTTCGATGTAGAATATATGTTTTTGTGACTGTCGAAATAATGTCATTGTTTTTTCCTTCCTTTCTGCTTTTAAAAGTTCCAAGTTCTCAACCTTTTTACGAGAAACGTCCTCTCTTTCTCGTCTCTCATGCAGTAATTTCAAATAGATTCTCTGTTCTTCTTTGACCCAAAAGAGATCTTCTGGAATAGACTTGGGCACAATAGTAGGAAAATATCAATAACTGTTATTGTTGTACACCTTAGCACTCCTAGGAGGTCCATCGACAAATACCCAATTGAGCATAAAAGCTTGCTTTGGCACCACCACATCCACATTCCACCAGTCACCATTTTCTGCACTATTATAAGATAGATTCTGAACAATTGTCAATGCATATATCCAATTTTTGTAGCCTCAGTGAATCCAAACCTCTGAAGAAAAAGCAAGTGGACGAGAAGGATGATTTTAATAGAGTTTCACTCAATCTCCTCCTTTAAAATCAACACGCTCAATGCACCATAAACCATCAATAGACTTTACTGAAATTTGCATGGTTGGGTGTGTATGTTCTTGTCTTTCAGCCACTTGCTTCTTTTCCTCTGCTCTATCTGCTTCCTTTGCAACATTTTCTTCCTCTACCTTTCGCCGCTCTACAGCCTCTCTTTCTCTCTCTATTCTTTGGATGGAATAATAATAGATAATCCAAGTTTTTAATCCTTCTATTGCCTCATTCTTGCTCAGTATCAAAAAATTAATTTGGTTTTTACATTTCATTATTGTCACCTGGATTTATGTACATTAAGTAGTAGGATATCATTCATGTACCAGTAAGTGTACCTTCCTAACAATTTGGATACAAAAATATTTCCATTCATTGCCCACATCCTCCTACTTCTATGTGCCAAATAAATATTTGGGTAGATGAAACCCTTCCATTATGCCTTACTTCTACCTCTCATGAGGCTTTAGAATATCTGGCATTGAGGCTTGAAAATCGAAATGGAGCAGTGTTGCTAAAATTATTTTTGGTAATGCAACATTCAATATTGAAAGACAAATATCAAGAAATGCACCATTCAATATTAAAGGACAAATCTCAAGAAACCCCATTTTAAAGGGTTATTACATTAATGAGAATATGTAGAGGCTTCTTCAAGTTTAAGTTTGATGCAGCCTCAAAATATAGAAGGGAAAGAAGTTGGGATGGGGATTTATTTGCAACCATGAAAAGTTGGTAATTATTGGCTGTTTGTTCATTTGCGACAACTCTTGAAAAATGTATCCAATTTCTAGTGCTGGTGCTGAATATTTGTTTAAAAAGAGACATGAAAACCATGTTTATGGAATCTTGGAAAGAGACTCGAGTAACATGATTAAAATGATGAAGGGAAATTGTATGCGAATATAAGAATTTTAGGGGCTTCAAAAATTATAAAAATATAATGATGGTACTGGAAGAAAATATTCTATTGTAGCAAGGTGTTTGATAAAAATTTTCATCTATAGTAGACAAAAAAATCAAAATAATTTCAAACCTTTAGTTGGACAAATTTCCGTGGAGCAAAGAATTTTCAATCCTCTCAATAGAGATTACTAATTAAAGGACAAGGCTTGAATGAGATCACTTCCATTATGATGATGCCATGTTGAATACACAGTAACCGAGGTTGAATTTGTATACAGATACAGTATGAGATGGAAAATTTTGGGTACAACAAAAAAAATTGGGACTAAACATCGCCCTGATACAAAAGAAAATATGCATTTTTTTCTAAATTTTTAAAGTCAAAGAATTGTAACTATCGTATCCCTTCAAAATGGATACGAAATTTTGGTTCCTTATTCAACACTCAAGTTTTAAACATGATACCACTAGTGGCTGAACTCATTTATACTGTAGTTTTTCCTTCATCATGCTCTGAAAGGTTTACTTCTAAGTTCTCACCAAATCAAGTCCAAAGGGAAACACTTTGAGAAAAATCTAATCACAATATTCATGATTCACTCCAATCCCTTCTCCATGCTTTCACCTAATTTGTGGCCACCCAACCTCATCCTGACCAAGTGCAATGAGTGCCCCCATGTTTTCTTGTGGACTCAAGCCAAGAGCTAGCTCTGGCACAAGGCATGTTGGTAATGATTCAACTTCGGAAACAAAGTGTGGTAATCAAACGTGGAATTGAAATACTCAGCTAGCAGCCCTGAGCTTTGAGATATGAGTTCGAGCACTGAGGAATATGAAAGACAACTTCTCCACAACCTTTGCATATTTCTCACAGGGCTCCTTGTTTCACGAATCCATAATGGGATCCTTACATATGGGTGCAACTTGTGACAAGCTTTGTGTCATACATTTGTGTCATGTGAATTTGTCAATGTCTTGGTTAATTCAATGTATCTAAAAACTTTGGAGTTATGAGTTCTTGTATCTACCTAATTCCCAAATCTCCTTGGGGAACATAAGTGTTGTTAATTTTATAAAAAAATATGACTTCAGGACCAAGGCATTTGAAGGATTCAAGTTCTAGATATCTATATGAGCTCTATCAATGTTCTACTGTTGGTCCTAAATTGAGGTCTGCAACATTACTACACATTATTTCATAGTCACAATTATGTTGTATATTAGAGTAAAAAAGTTGTGGCTCTACCCATACTGCAAAGAGCAAGAGGGCTCAACCTATTTTTGACATCCAGAGCATTGATTATCTCTTCAAAAAAAAAGGGAGGACAAAGTGAAAAATGGAATTATAAGTTTCGACATATTTTCAAAGGGTCTCTTTTATACCCACAAGAGTACTATTTTAAAAATTGATTACACAAACTTATGTAACAATTGGATGCCAAGGCTTGGGTTCATAAGCTATATACATACTTCCACTTGAACTCCATGCGGGAGACCGATGACATTCGATTTTCTACCCTTCATTTGGAAGTTGATGCCCAAGAGTGGTGGTACCATGGGCAAATCATGTTCTAACATATTCACATCACTTCTTACACAAATTACACCCGGAGGCTATTGGAGAGGTTTGAGAGGAAAGACCAAAAGTTACATTTCAGGTAGTTAGCCCATGTAAGGAAAAATGGTAGCATAAAAGAATACATTACAGAGTTTTAGGGATTGGGCAGTGATGGTGACTAGCATTTCAGAGGCTCGGTTGATCATGCTATTTGAGGAGTGGTTAGTAGAGCCATTGCATGGTTGGGTGAGGGGATACAAGCCCACATCTTTGACAAATTCTATCTCCAGGACCCCGGATATGATTGACGTTGTGCCCAAGACCTCGGGCCTTTGTCTCCACTAGACCCACTGCACCGCAGGGGAACCAAGACACTATACCACCGTAGAGGGATGGAGGACGTGGTCAGATGGACGATGAGACCTAGAGGGACCTTAGGAGGAGGAATTTGTGCTTTATGTGCCAAGAACCCTCAGCACCTTGGCACAAGTGAACCAAGGGCAAGGCCCACTACATTGAGGTGTATTTGGATAGTGAGTTGGTTGAGGAGTTTGAGGTTCGAGAAGATCTGGGAGACAAGGGAGTACCATCATCAGGGGGAGCACCACCACCACCACTACCACCTAGAGGGGGACTATCTTCCCCATCAGGGGGATTTCTTGCTTCTCTTTGGGTAGTTTTGAAATATTTGACGCTCAGGATTAGGGGGATGGTACAGGGGAAATGAGTTTTAGTTTGGGTAGACAGTGGAGCCACCCAAAAATTTATTGATTCCTAGATGGTGGAGTGTAGGGGAATCCACACAGAGACATTTGAGGGGTTCTTGTTGGTGCCAGGAGACTAGACCATGTAGTGCACGAAGTACACTCCCGGGTTGACTGTGATGATAGGGAACTACTTGGTTTGTTATTGATCACTTTTTTGTAGTTGATGTCCTAGAGACCAATGTGATGTTGGGTGTCTAGTGGTTATACTCATTGGGGAGGGTCACCACTGACTGGAAAAGGTTAGAGATGGAGTTTATGGGGCAAGATTGGAAGCTAGTATTTTTTGTGGGGCCAGATGGGAAGCTAGTAATTTTTAGGGGGATCTACAGCATGGGGACATAGAATGGATAGTTGAGCTAAGGACTTTGGAGACATGGGCCCAGGGATTACGAATGCACCTAGACATACAAGCCCTATTGGAGAGGCATCAAGGGGTTTTGGGGATATCCCTCCAGGCAGGCCACCAAGTCGAGGGTTCAAACACACTATCGAGTTGGAGGAGGGAGTTCATGCAGTTATCACGACCTTGTATAGGCATCCCAAATCCTATCGAGATGAGATTGAGAGGGCCATTTAGGAGCTGCTAAGATTGGAGCACATCAGGCCCAATTCGTGTCCCTTCACCTCTTCTGTGGTGTAGGTGAAGAAGAAATATGGGACACTCCACATGTGCATTGACTACAAGGCCCTCAATATGAATACATTGAAGAAAATTTACCCTATTCCGCACATTGATGAGTTGATGGATGAGCTTAGAGGAGAAAAATACTTATCTAAGATAGATCTGCACTTGGGGTACCACCAGATTCAGGTGAGGGAGAAGGACATCCCTAAGACTACCTTTCGTTGCCACTACAAACATTTTGAGCTCTTGGTGATGCCCTTCGGGCTAACCAATGCTAAGGCTACATTCAGTCTTGTATAAACCACATATTTCCTAGGAAGTTACAGTGCTTTGTCCTTGTCTTATTTGACGACATACTTATCTATATTCGGACGTGGGAGGAGCACCTTCAACATTTGGAGGTAGTACTTTGCATACTAGAGGAGCAACAAATGTATGCAAAGATGTCCAAATGTGAGTTTGGATTGACATAGATGTTTTACCTTGGGCATGTGATTGGCCCATAGGACAGATTAAAGGTACAATAGGAGAAGATCACGGCCACTTTGGATTGGCCAACACCCAAGAATGTGACTGAGTTGAGGGGGTTCCTGGGAATTTGTACGTACTAAAAAATATTCGTGAGAGGATTCTCACAGCTTGCAGCACCCCTCACGGGCTTGTGGAAGAAGGGGGATTTTGAGTGGACGCAGGTAGCAAAGGAGGCATTTGAGCGTCGCAAGAAGGTCATGAGCAACTGTTCTGTTTTGGCTTTTCCTGATTTCACTCAACCATTTGTATTGGAGTGTGATGCTTTAGGTGAAGGAGGTTGTGTGATGTAGGGAGGCCACCCCATATTATTTGAGAGTAGAAATTTTCTACCCCATGACCGACTTCATTTATGACAAGGAGATGTTCTTCGTGTTGCAAGCCTTGGCCAAATTTAAATAGTACTTGGTGGGGAATCGGTTCAAGGTGAAGATTGATCACAACAATCATTGATTCTTCTTGTAGCATCATACATTGTAGTTTAGGAAACATAATTGGGTGAGTAATCTCGAGGCTTAAGACTTTGAGATCGAGTACACAAAGGGAAATCACAACATAGTGGTAGATGCGCTTTCCCGGAGGCCTTAGTACTCTCTATGATGGACGTTAGACATGATTGGAAGGCCCAACTCTTGGTTGAGTATTCCAAGGACAAACATGCTTGTGAGATACTAGACGACACACATGGGGATGATAGATTCTAGGTGATGGATGGTGTGATCTACTACAAAGGCCAAATATACTTAGTGTCAGGATCCCATGTCAGAGAGAAGGTTGTGCAAGAAACTCACAACTACCCACTTGCAGTACATCTTGGTTTTCTCAAGACTTACCATACCATCTGTGAGCATTTCTCTTCGCGTGGGCTCAAGGGAGACGTGCTGAGGCATGTAAAAGAGTGAATAACCCATTAGAGGAACAAGGTTGAGTTGTCACACCCGACCAGTCTATTATAGTCTCTTCCCATTATAAAGAGGAAGTGGGAGAGTGTGTCCATGGAATTCATCATGTGACTTTCGACGATACATGAGAGAGATTGCATCTATGTGGTGGTATATCACTTGAATAAATTTTCCCATTTATTTGCGATCCCATAGAGATATTCAACCTCATAGGTGGTTGAGTTTTTCTTTTGGGAGGTGTTTCGATTGCATTGGCTCCCAAAGAACATAATCAGTGTCAAGGACAGTAGATTCATGGAGGCCTTCTAGCATGAGTTATTCTAGCTAGTGGGAACCAAACTTATACCCAACATGTTACACTGAAAATTGTCATCCTGACATTTTTCTATGTGTATGAGCTCATTATCACTCATACTTCCTCCTTTGAAAGTCTAACATATCATTTTCTCATATCAAGCCTTGAAAATAAGAGAAAAGTTCCTAAAAATCTCCTTAACTTTGGTATCACACTTTCTTTGTATATTTCCTGCGGTCCCGCACCTAATGTTCATGACTCCTGCATATTTGAACACACTTTCTCTGTGTTATCGGTGTGGACCCCTATAAATATTAAAAAGGCACAAGTAAACTCAGAAAATCTCACTTTCAGTAAATTCTAGAAGCCTCTAGAAAGAATCTTGTGGTAGCAGAACCACTCTTTTGAGGTTCATGTATCCCTTACCTTATGGAGCTAACTCCTTGATGTGAGGATCTTATCCCTTTGAAGGAGGATTCTATCCATTCATATTTGGAACTTAAACCTCCTCTTTTCCATTATAAAAAGAGGCATTGAGTAGCCTCAAAGGGGGTTCAAGCTTTAGAATTATTTGAGGTTAAGTGCTGTTGGGATTCAGACTCATTTGACTGAGATTTTTGTGAGGAGAGATCACATACCTCTATCTGTATTAGTTGTAGGAGTGCAGAGATTATTAGAGTAGAGGAGATTCCTGCTTCAGACCCTGGGAAGGCCTGTTCAACATCAAGGCTAAGGTTGTAAGGTTTTCCTTCTTTCAAAGTTAATACAAATGAATTCATTTTTCTCAATAAGCTGTTAGTTAACTATTTATTTCATGGATTCCTTGATCACCATGATAAGCATGATTTATGATGTTTACTATACAGGTGCTATTTAATGTTTTCTTGTTTGTGACTACAGGTTTTCGAAGACAACTCCTTCAAGTGCACGAGGGACAACGACTTCAAACGAGCATTGGATATTCGGTAAGCTCTTAAACACCTCTATAAAATTCTTTTATAAATCATATATGTTTAGAGAAAGATAGGTTTATTTGGCTATTTTTTTCTAGATTACCTTTTGGTACTAGGGAGATCGATCTTGTCCACAAGATTGATTAATCCACCCAACAAATTGGCAACTCCACTGGGGAAATAACTTGTTGTTTTTGGTTCTCTTTTATTTTGATCTGAGGAGAAGTTTTTCCTGGTTTTTGATTGATGGATATCTGCTTGGGTAGCTTAGGTTTTCTCTATTTTTGAAAATTTTGAAATCTTTTATGTTTTTCTTGAAATTTTCTAGGGACCGCACTTTGTTCTTTTGCACAGTCCAGGAAGTTTCGCACCTTCCTTGAGTAAACAGTGCGGGACTGCACCTGTTACTTCTGGGAGACTGCGGACCCTGTTTAAATTTTGGAAAAACTCTAGATTTATTTTTACAGTTTATCTTTAGTTTGATTTAGAGTTTTAAGTATCTGCCTAGATTGACGTTGTTTCTGTCAAAAGCCTTTTGTGAATGAATTCCCGCAGTATTTGTGTTTTGATGGTTTTCTAGGAGTTTTGCATTTTGGATTTATTTTCGCTTGGTCTTTGTAGTGATTCGAAGCATTGGAAGTTTGAAATACCTCAGATTACATTGGTATTTTTCCTTTTTGCTGAGTCTGACCTGATTGTGAAATCCATCCTTTATTGAGAAATAGATCTATTCGTTTCTTTGCAAATCTTCGAAAAAAAACTTTGTTATAGGTTTTGAATTTCATTTTTATAAAGAAAACATATCTGAGTGTTTTTTATTTGTTTGTTATTCTGGACAAATAGATCCTTAGTTTGTTGAACAACTAAGTAAAAAATTCTTCAAAAATATTAAAGCTTTTATTCAATTAGATTTTTAAAGTTTGTAGATCTCAAAATTAGTTTGTAGTTTTGAGTGCTTTTAAAATTTGTAGATTTCTTTTGAAGGAAAATTGTTTTTGTAGTCTTAAGTTTTGAAAGCAAATGGATTTTGTTGTGAACTTTGATAATTTGTCTCGTTTTGAGTTATTGTTGGAAAAGACAAAAATATTTTCTTTTAGTTATTCTTATGTTTGAAGAAAGAATTGTCTCTTAAAAGAATTACATTCTCGCACTCTTTCTTTAGCTAAGAATTTCATTGAAAAAGAAACAAATTGTTTATCATTTTTAGGTGCATTTTTAGTGTTTTTGGAAGTCGAGTCTTCACACCATCAAAGTTTCATTTATATACCTATTGAATTAAAGAACAACTCATAAAAGTAACACTTAATTAAAATTCATCTAGTAATCTTTCTATTTCTAGGGCTCTTATCACCAACATAGCTTAGGCTAGTATCTTGGAGTAGGGAGTAATTAACTCTCCAAGATAGAAAAAGCAAACAAGTAGATAAATCTTGTGGTAGGAAATAAATCCAATTGTAATTGGTACAATCTGGGAAGCTTCTCTTAAAGGATTTAATCACGAGATCATGTCCGAACCTTTGGGACAATCAATTCTGTTTCATTGGGAAAGATAGAATATTTTGCGCGCATTACAAACAGTAAACCTCAGAGTAACCATTGTCGAGGAGCCTGGGGTCACTTGTCGGTAAACCTCGGATTGACCATGTCGAGGAACCTTCAAGGGGATTGAGCTTAGTTACTCTGGCCTTTCACGTGGGATCGGATCGTAGATTGTTCCCCCAGTTTTATTTGTTACTGTTGGTAACCTTAGTGTCCATAAACTTAAGGTTATTTCCTAAGGTGACGGTGAAGGAAAGATCTCACTGTACCTGGAGCAGACGTCGACTAGACTCACTTGGACTCTCTGGGGGGTTCTCTTCACATGAGATGGTTTTGTGAAGAAAATTGTGCCAGTTTTTTTCATTAAGGTTGTCAAGGTAACTGTTCCAACCACCCTTTCTGTATTAAATTTCTACTAAGTTGGATTTCATCACCAACTAGTGTTTTTAGTACGGGGAGTTACTATTTGTGTGTGGTTTGAACTCTTAGATTTTTAGGCGTGTGATTCAGCTGTTTGTTTCTGTAGAGACTTTAGGTGTTTTCATTGAAATTTTCTTTGTTTGCGTGTGATTGATTTAATATTTAATCATGGCGGAATTTACGAGACAATCCCAGAGTCTTCAAGGGAAACCCCATGAATATACACCAGGTTAGCTTGAAGGGTTGCGTGCTCTAGTATCATCTAGTAGAAGTAGAATTAGATCAACAGAAATTGGAACTTCATCTATATTTGTTCATCCTGATCATCAAATACCCATGACAGAACATATTTCTGAACCAATTTCAGTTTCTGAAGTTACTGGTAGCATTTCTCCTTCCAGTGAACTAGCTGACGAACCTGAAATTTCCAAGCCTGAAACTGAACCCTTCTATTTTGGAAACATCCTCAGGATTTATTACACCAACTTCTAGCGATCTTGGTTCACCTAGGGTAAGAAATATTTTTACTGAAGATCTTCCATCTGGTCTCATTTCTATTGAAGAGCTTACTAGTCCAGACGAAGAGTTATCTCTTCTCGAATCCCCTCAGTATTTAAATCTTAGGGAGCGTGAATCTATTTTCTACAGCCCTATTCAAACTAACGCTTGGTATCTATCTTTGAAATTTTTTTTAGAGAATCCAGGTCTTGCTTTTTCTCCACCTCGAATTCCATTTCATCCTACGCCCAGAGGTTACTATCCTTCAGCCATCATGGCAGGAGACTCATCTATGTTTTCCCAGAGACCGGAAGCATTTTTACACGGTGGTCCTTCTATTCCTTCAGGATATCAGGCTCTATCTGTTACCTTTTTTGGAGCAGCTCCTCAACTGATTGAATAGGTTTTATCATCTGGTCTTAATGGAATTAAAATTGAAACATCGAACGCAGAGCAAATCTTTATGATGTCTGGTAATATTCTGAATCCTCAACCTCAAGGCAGTCAGTTACTGCCTAGAGGTCAATTTTAGGGAAGTCAATTACCGCCTGGGGGGCAACCTCAAGGTAGTCAATTACCGCCTGGGGGGCAACCTTCAGGCAGTTAGTTAACGCCTGGGGGGAAACCTCAAGGTAGATTTTTCCCAGGACAAACTGTGGAATCATATTATTTTGGAGGACAACCTCAAGGACAGTACATACCTCAAGGTTACCAACCTCAAGGATAGTACATACCCCAAGGTCAACCCCAAACTCAATATGCCCCTCAGGGTCCTTATCAACCCCAGCTTCAGTATGCGCCTCAGGGTTATCAACCTCAAGTTCAGTACCCAATTCAAGGTTTCCAATTTCCTTCTGGTCCATCATCTGTACAAGGAGCTGGAAATTTACCTCTTACTTATCAACGCTACATTCAACTAGGCTATGGTCCTTAAGTTCAACCTTCTACGGGACAATAACCCGGAATGAATATGGTGTGGGGTCCATCCCAATATCAATAGCCTATGCAGCCTAACGTGCAGTTATCTTCTCAATCTGGACAGCCTTTGGTTTCTGGTCCAACCCAGCAACCTGTCTAGTCTAGTATTCAAACTCCCGCACCTAGTTTTGTTCAGCAGTTTGGGCCTAGTACACCTCAGACTCCGCCTCAAACTGCTGCAACGTCTGTTCAACCTATAACACCTGTTTCTAGAGTATCTGTAGCTCCGAGTTCTTCTATCCCTGCATCCGTTCAAATCCCTCAAGTCTTTGTACCCCAGTCAGGACCTTTAGTTCAGACTTCGGTTTAGATGCCTGCGAGACAAGCTGGTAAATGTACAGTGGTCACAAGCCAACTACAATTCACGTATCAAATGTACCAGGGATAGCCTCAATTTGGTTCTGTTTCACAAAATCCAAATTATTAGTATCAACCATACCCTGGCTATACTTATCAATAGCCTCAACAACCCCAGTTTGGTCCAGTTAATCCTGGTTACTTGAGAGGTTACACAATTCCTAATGTAAATCTGATTCCCAGTTATCTTGGGTATCCTCCTCCCGAAACTACTTTTGCCACTCAATGTTTTCATGACCCTAACCGTCAGTTACCATTTATTGCAACTTTGGATTTACCTGATTTGACGCACCTTACGAATGATCCAATTTTCTATTATTCGTACTGGCCGCCAATGCCGCATAAGTTGCCCAGTGATATACCAAAATTTGAAGTTAAGTCAGGAGAGGATCCATCAAATCACGTTATGACTTATCACCTCTGGTGTGCGTCTAATTCAATAATTGATGATTCGATTCACTTATGTCTTTTCCAAAGAACTCTTATTGGTCTTTCCGCCAAATGGTACATTGAGTTACCACGAGGCACTTTTAATAATTTCAGTTAGTTAGCAACTACTTTCTTGACTCACTTTCAGTTGCCTGTCAGATACGACAATGGCATGGAACTATTAACTTCAATAAATCAATCCACGTCCACATATATTTCTGATCATATTCATGAATGGCGACGTAGAAGGCGTTTGGTGAAAGTTTACATTCCTGATCAAATTTTGGCGGAATGGTTTGTTAAATCATTGTTACCCAAAATCACTGAAGATGTACCTAAGGTCGGAGTTGTTACTGAGGAGCAAGTGATTGCTCAAGCTTAGTACCTTGACCTTGTCTATATGTAGTCAGGTACTTTACATGAAAAAATCCCCGATTTTCCAGAACAAGGTCAAATAACTACAGCTCCTTTAGGGTCTCATGCCGCTGATGGTATGATTGGTACAGTTAATACTAAAAGTAAGAAGAAATCTTCAAAGAATTCTTCTCCTATTATAAATTTACCTGATTCCCCAAAAGGAGAATCTTCCCCCAAAATTTCTGCTGACATTCATGTCGTAGAGACATCTATGGCAAAATCCAAATCTGGTGGTAAAAATAAAGGGAAGAATAAAAAAAAAAAGAATTCAAAAGAGAAAACTGATAAAACTAAATCTAATGACAAAAAATGTAAGCCTCGCTATCCTTGTTTCATTTGTGACGAGGATAATTTTACTAAAGAATGCCCGCATCAAGCGGAGGTTGCGAAATTCATTAAAGGTTCTCAACATCCTGTTGTCTTGAATGATCCTTTTCCAACTCAAGACAGTAAGATGATTGGTTCCACCTCGAATGCCTCAGAATAACCTATTATGATGATGTCTCATGTTAGGATTGCGACGTGATCGCAAGATTATGGTAGTAAGAATCCTGTTGGTAGTAAAGAAGCAGAATCTTCTAATTCAAACACATCAACTACACCTCCTCCCATTTCTGATCCGCTACAGATCGAGAAACCCAATCCAGACTTAGTAATCCAATCGCCTGCTAAAGGTGTTCTTCGTAAATCATCTTTCAATCCACATGTGAGAGCTTCTTAGAATTACAACATTGTTGAGGACTTAGCTATTTCCCCTTCAGTGATGTCGGCTTTGGAAGTTCTGCAATCATGCCTAGCACAACGTACATTACTTTTATCTGCCATAGGAGCTGTCGATGTTCACGATTCAAACCTAATAATATTCGATTTAGAGAATAGTACACCACGTCTACCTCACCAAATGGCTTTCCAGATTCCAGTGTTAGTAAAAAACAGACCGATTTTTCGGACTGTGATTGATGAGGGAGCTTCAACATGTATTATATCGATCCAGTGTTGGAATTCACTTGGTTCTCCTACACTCAATCAGTCTCCGACAGTTATAAAGGCTTTTTATGGCCGAGGTTTCTACCCTTTTGGTATTTTACAGGATTTAACCATAGGGGTCGAAGGTAAAATTGTAAATCTAGATGTGGAAGTGGTTGATGCCCCTCTAGATTACAACCTTCTCCTGGGTCGTAGTTGGTCTTATGCTATGACTGATGTTGTTTCTTCGGTCTTTCGGCTTATAAAATTTCCACATCAAGGAAAGATTATTACAATAGATTAGTTAACTTATTTTTCTTCCGACCCAGCCTCTACAAAAACAATCCAGCATGTCAGTAAAGTGGCTATCCCATACAAGGATGTTGGAGTAGGTTTATTAAAGATTCTGGTTTACTAGGAACTTTTTCTTTTCCTCCTCCTAAATTATCACCCTCTATCGCAACTATGCATATGATTTCATCAGATACTGTTATGTTTGATGATCCTTGGATCGTACCTTCTGACTCCAAGTTAGATTCATTTGATGGCATGATGCCTTTGAGTCCATTTGAAATTGCATATCAGGCTGTACAGTCACTTTCCGACCCTTCTTCAACCAAAATTGATCCAATGAATGGGATCCATGAGGAATCACTTTCTATATCTAGTTCAGCCACAACGACATTTCTCGATATTGTTCATACTGATGAGAAAATTTGTGAACTTTTGTCTGTTGATTATTTACCATGGGAAGATCTCCATCACTGATCTTCGTTCTTACCTGAGCTAGATAATTTTGAAGATGATTTCGCTTCTATTTTTACTGCTGAATATGTCAAAGAATCGCAGAATCCATTTCGAAATCCTAATTCTGACTTAAATTTGGAAAATATCTCTCGAACGGTTCCAATTGAAACTTCAGTGAAGCCAGGAATAATTGAAAACATTCATATAGGTGCTTTCTGTACAAAAGATGAAATTCAAACTTATAAAGCCCTATTTCAAGAATTCCATGATGTGTTTTCCTGGTCATATGAAGAAATGCCAGGAATTGATCCGTCAATTTTCGTACATGAAATCAAGACTTACTCGGATGCCAAACCTGTCCGTCAATGTTTACGTCAAATACATCCTAGAAAAGCTGCTGCTATCAAAGCCAAAGTTGAAAATTTACTTCGTGCATGTTTCATTTATCCAATCCCGTTAACAGATTAGGTATCGAATATTGTTCCTGTTAACAAAAAACAAGGAATGATAAGAGTATGTATCGACTATAGGGATATTAATCGAGCTTGTCCTAAAGACAATTATCCAACCCCCTATATCGATCAAATAATTGATGATTGTGCCGGTAGTGAAATGTTCTCTTTTATGGATGGTTTTTTCGGTTACAATCAAATAAATATACTCCCTACTGATAAGCCAAAAACAACTTTCATTTGTCCATGGGGAACATTTTCCTATTGCAAACTACCCTTTGGATTAAAGAATGCTGGGGCAAATTTTCAAAGGGATATTTCTTACGCATTTCATGACATTAAGCACATTGTGCAGCCTTATCTCGATGATTTACCTTCTCATTCATCGCATAGGGCTGACCATCTCACTCATTTATGAGCTATCTTTATGAGATGTAGGCATTATCGAATTCGGCTGAATCCACACAAATGTGTTTTCTGCATAGAATTGGGTCGCTTACTGGGATTTGTTGTTTCAAAAGCAGGCATTCAAGTTGATCCATCAAAGGTCAAAGCTATTATCAATCTACCTCCCCCTTCGACTTTGTGCCAACTCCAAATTTTGCAGGGGAAAGCAAACTTTTTATGTCGGTTCATTCCTAACTACGCCAAGCTAACAAAGGGTTTTACCAAGTTGTTAAAACAGAACATTCCATTCTTTTGGGATGAGATCGCTGATCGATCTTTTAATGCACTTAAACACGCGTTGACCCATGCACCGTTATTGCATCCTCCCAATTACAACCAGGACTACATTTTGTACCTCACTGCCTCTCATTCCACAATTGGGATGGTTTTAGTTTAGGAAGACAAACTCAACAATGAACATGTTATTTACTATCTTAGTCGAAATCTGAATCCAACTGAGATCAAATACACACATGTGGAGAAATTGGCTTTGGCAGCTGTTCAAGTTGTCCAAAGATTTAGACACTACATCTTATTATGTAAAACCACATTAATTTCTGACTATAACCCTATGACGTACATTTTAACCAAACAATTGCTAGGGGGCAAGTATTCCAAATGGATAGTTATCCTGCAGGAATTTGACTTGGAATTTGAAAAGTCCAAGGCAAAGAAATCGTTGGTTTTTTTTGAACTGATGTGTGATTTCCCCTCTACTGATACTAAAACTGTGGCAGAGCAGCCCATTGCGAATGAATCCTTGTTTCTTATCAGTACACTTGATCCATGGTATGGGGATATTATCATTTATCTCCAAACCCAATATTTTCGGCCTGAAATCTCATGATCTCAGCAATGGAAAATTCGTTTCCAATCCCAACAATACAATATTATTGGTGATACACTCTATCGTCATGGAACAGATTCTATTTTCCGACATTGTCTTACTCATGAAGAAGCTGAGAAGGTTTTAAATGACTGCCATTTTGGAGCATGTGGCAGTCATATGTCTGGGTATGCCACAACCCAAAAGATATTGTGCGCTGGTTATTTCTGGCCATCGTTATTCAAATATTGTATCTATGCAGTCCGGAAATGCCACAATTGTCAAGTCTTTGATCGTAAAATGCGTGCGCCACCCGCTCCTCTTCACCCTATAATTGTTTTCGATCCTTTTGAAAAATGGGGTATTGATTTTATTACATGTAACCCTCACTCGACCGGGGGGCATGAGTATATCATCTTAGCAGTAGATTATTTTACTAAGTGGGCCGAGGCGATGCCTACATTTTCGGCAGACGTCAAGACTGTTGCAAATTTCGTATTCAATCATAAAATTTCTAGATTCGGTGTTCCTCAAGCTATTATTATAGATCATGGAAGCCATTTTCGAAATATCATGATGACTGAACTGACAGATCAACTTGGCCTGCACCACGATAGTTCTACTCCTTATTACCCGCAAGCTAATGGTCTGGTTGAGGCAATCAATAAAGTTCTAGTCACTATGATCAGACGAATTATTGGTATTCATAAGTTGAATTGGCATTTCATGTTATTTTCAGCACTTTGGGCATATCGGACCTCAGTAAAAACGTCAATTGGTTTCACTCCTTTTCAACTCGTTTACGGTTTGGAAGCTATGTTGCCTATTGAATGCGAAATTCTGTCATTGAAATTAGTCATAGAATTACTTCCAGCTACGTCTGAAGAGGAGAAACGTTTTTTGTACTTGGCTCAGCTAGATGAGAATCGACGAAATGCTGCAATAGAAAATGAGGCTAATGTTCAACGAATAAAAGCTCAGTATGATAAAAGCGTTACCCCTTATAATTTTTCAGAAGGAGACCTAGTCTTAGTGTACGATCAAGCCAACGATAAGCTAGGAGATGGAAAATTTGTGCCCATGTGGCATGATCCTTTCATTATTAAGCGAAAGCTAGAAAAAGGGCCCTATGAGCTGATAGATTTCGATGGTGTCTCTTTAAATAAACCCAGAAATGGGCTTTATCTAAAAAGATATTGTGCTTAAATTTGGTGTGGAGATTTATTAGATTAGATTTCTTTACTGCTGGTGTGTTTTAGATTAGAAAAGCGTGCCTAGTTTAGAGTGTGTTTTTATCACTATTCCTTCTTATCTAAGTTTTACTCTTGATATTGCAGATGTCAACGTCTCTTCAGACATACATTGGTTTTGCTGATGGTGCTTGTCGTAGTACACTGAACATTTCTTCCATAGCTTGGGTTATCTATTTACCCTCTGACGAGTTAGTATCCATGCATGGGGTAAGCCTTGGTCAAACAACGAATAAAATTGCAGAGTATAGTGTAGTGATTGAGTTATTATCTGAATCCATATCATTTGGAATTCGGAGTTTGATTGTTAGGTTGGATTATGAACTTGTTGTATTACAACTTAACAGGGTTTATGCATTAGAAATCCAGTGTTATTATGGTTATTTTTAAGAGTTCGTCTCTTGGAATGTGAATTTTATTACATTGAATATCAGCATATTCCAAGACATTTAAATACTTTAGCAGATGCAGTTGTTTCTAGTATGATAAATCGACATTCGCAATAATCAAAACAGTAAATTAAACAACATTCATAACATGTACATAGATAGCTGGTAAATAGTGATATATCATAGTATAGAAGTATTTAAAAAAAAATATACATCTTCTTCGATCATAGGTTGGAAACACCTTATGATCGGCAAAAATGATAATAAAAAAGGTCAAAATATGAGTCTATGACAAAATCATCCTATCACTGATGATGATCACGATAAGAGACCACTGCCTGGGCCACCCTACATAGGAACCTCCTAAAAGGTCCTGGGACACCAATCACATATCTCTATAATCTGAGAGGAATATCATCTATGTCCATCTCTGGAATGTCTAGAGTCAGGAGCTCTAGGTGATGCTCTAAATCAGATAGGATCTCTACTTATTGGCCTGCTGGGGATAATGCGGCTGTAGCTGGTTGCTTCCTTTCATAAGGCTGGAGATGGGTTGGTTGCCATGGGCCTACATCTGCATTTAAAAATTTTGATTATCAGTTTTGAGATGATTAATAATAAAAAAAATTAAAACTTAGAAATTGTTGAAAATGATTTCTACCTGATTCATCCCACTGTTCCCCTGCTGGGAGAGCCATCTCTCGGTCATTGTGGAAATCTATCCCAGCATATGGAAAGTCCTCTATAAAAAAAATTTGGTGTTCCAGCCAAAGAAAATGTCGAGGAAATCGAACAATCTCGACGCCCTCAATAGCATGACGGGCCATGAATGCAACCCAACGAACCATCCTAGGTTCTCGAGGTCAACCGGCATCAACAAGAATGTCTGCGGAGCTAACATGGGGAACCTCTCTAGAGCAAAGGTGACTACAATGGATCCATATCCAAAGTTATTTAGCTTTCCATTCTTTGCTCTGGTTATTTGGCCTTTTACGTTGGCCAACAGAGCTTCGCACCAGTTGAAAATGGTGCCTCAAAAACAGTCTACAGCAATGCGCATCTAGGAACCGGTAGCCACATGCAATTCTACACTCCCACACAGTCTGGTGACAGTAAATGAAATAAATTTTAGCTCGGGATAGATGATAGTTTTTATGTCAATCCGTTTGTCCCAGGAGTCTGCCTGACCATCACAGAACTCTTGTCAGAGACTAGCGACAGTCTGGCCACCTGGCCTAGTCCCGAATAGAGAAATTTGTTCACCCTCTTGGAAAAAATAGTCAGAAAATAGATATCCTCCAGCTCAATTTCGAGTTGGTGGCTGCCAATAATGAAACACTGGTCCTGTACATTCCATCTGTTCACCAGCCACGTCAGGAGGTCTACCTGTGCCCTCATGCCCTAAATGGCCCAAAATTTATATAAACCGCATGCTCTTAATGCATGCATTGTAGGAAAATGGAGCATTGCGGTGTCATCCACGTATTCATGCTTGCGTTCTCTCCAAATAAGCATCTTGTATGTCCTACAATGCATAAAAGACATATTAGAACAAGATTTTTTTGAAAATTTTTAGGCGGGAATTGAGAAAATTGAGTTCAAAATTTGATTGCGCGGGGTCTGCACCTGAACTTCATGCATAGTGTGTAGATACGCATGGGCACTGTGGAATAGGTGGGGACCTAGGACTTTTTCCCATATAGAAAAAAATTGAGGTCCGTAGGGCCCGCGTGTTGCCCCTGCGGACCCCCGCGGGCGATTTTTTCAACATATTTTTGCTTAAAAAATGAAATCTAAAACCTAAAAACGAAATGAAAATGGATGAAATGCAAGATTAAGAGGTCGTGGATTACCTGGAGCTGACGATTCTCGATTTCGTCAGACGTATTTTCCAGAATCTTTGAAAATGTTTTTTTACCCAAAGCTCTTACTTTTCACTCTGAACACAAATGGTAAAAATGAGGTTAGAAAAGCCCTTTTATAAGTTTTTTCGGATAAATGAGGTTTTAATTTGTTTATTTTTTCACTTTAAAAAGGTTATTTTTGAAAGCATTTTTACTTATCTTAAACAGGTATGTGTAATGTTTCAAGTTTTTGTGCAGAAATTGGATTTTGTAGGAAAATTGATCGTTTTCAACAAAGAGCATACTTTTATCACTTTTTCGGACTCTTTTCAAAAATTCACGAAAAAAAAAAACTTGGAGTTCTCTTTTAAGCCCTTTTCAGACTCTCTAAACATGAAAATATTTTCGAGCACTTGATTATTCGAACTCGTTAAAGTAAATGAATTATCGTCCCTTCAGAATAAGTTTACCCCTTTTACAGACTAAAATGGATTATTTACGAAAAAGGTATACGTTGACTAATTACGGTCAATAGAGTTCTCTCCCGCATTATTTTATCCTTTTTCGAGCTCGAGACACTAAATTTACGAAAAATTACCCCCATGGAGTCTTCTTAAGTTTTTTCTTCTGACTCCCTAAAATTGAAAAAACACCGAGTTTCTCCTATACTAGACTCGTTAAAACTTAACAGTGAAGGACCTGTTCAATTATAAACAGGAATGAACCACTCCTTATTAGGGTTCGAATCTTAAACTAATTTGGGCTCATCCGAAGGATGAGCTTATAAACAAGCAAATTTTATCCTCCGCAAGCTTGTCAAAAATAAAGAGGTACTTGCCAGAAATGGTGGGGGAAAAGAGAGAAAAATGGACTTGTTTGTTGTATTTTGATTTTTCGAAAAGCCAGCTAACCACTCGTGAACACGACGCTTCTTTTCCACCCGGGTTGGGAAATCCTTTGCCTAACAGTTAATCAAAACACATTGAAAGTCTTCAGCCAGTTTCTGGGTATTAGGTTTGGGTCAATTGTCACCAAGCCATCTGCAGTGTTGTTATGTGTTCAAGAGGAAAGTTCAAATAAACCATTCATCTGCAAAATATTTGTCTTCCATTTTGACCATCCCTGAGTCAATCCTTGCTAATATGTTTCTTCAAAACTTGATCTACCATCCAGGCTGCGAGGAATTTTTTTATCATTTATACAGTGGACTATTCATAAACAGATGGCTGCGTCCATACTGTGTCTATAAATGTCTATACTATTGATGTATTCAAAATCATTCCTGTATCATAACAGTTTGAATTAGTTTCTAGTTAGTTTTGATTTGAGTATGGGAACGCCTACCTCAGCGATGATATGTATACATATATATTTTGCATTGAATTTTTTTACAGGTTCCGAATGGGGTGTCCACAGGATGATCCTTTAAATGATAAAGTACTGCACTCTTCATATATGACAGACTTCAGCTTCATCTATTCCAGACTTTTCACTTTAGGGGGCAATCTGTTACACTAAAAATTGTCATCCTGACATTCTGCTATGTGTATGAGCTCATTATCACTCATACTTTCTCCTTTGCAAGTCTAACATATCAGTTTCTCATATCAAGCCTTGAAAATAAGAGAAAAGTTCCTAAAAATCTCCTTAACTTTGGTATCGCACTTTCTCTGTATCTTTCCTGCGGTCCCGCACCTAATGTTCATGACTCCTGCATATCTAAACGCACTTTCTTTGTATTATGGGTGCGTACCCCTGTAAATATTAAAAATGCGTAAGTAAACTCAGAAAAGCTCACTTTCAGTAAATTCTAGAAGCCTCTAGAAAGAATCTTGTGGTGGCAGAACCGCTCTTTTGAGGTTCATGTATCCCTTACCTTATGGAGCTAACCCCTTGATGTGAGGAGCTTATCCCTTTGAAGAAGGATTCTATCCCTTCATAGTTGGAACTGAAACCTCCTCTTTTCCATTATAAAAAGAGGCATTGGGCAGCCTCAAAGGGGGTTCAAGCTTTAGAATTATTTGAGGTTAAGTGTTGTTGGGATTCAGACTCATTTGACTGAGATTTTTGTGAGGAGAGATCACATACCTCTATCTGTCTCAGTTGGAGGAGTGCGGAGCTTATCATATTAGAGGAGATTCCTGCTTCGGACCTCGAGAAGGCCTGTTAAACATCAAGGCCAAGGTTGTAAGGTTTTCCTTCTTTCAAAGTTAATACAAATGAATTCATTTTTCTCAATAAGCTGTTAGTTAACTATTTATTTCATGGATTCCTTGATCACCATGATAATCATGATTTATGATGTTTACTATACAGGTGCTATTTAATGTTTTCTTGTTTGTGACTGCAGGTTTCCGAAGACAACTCCTTCAAGTGCACGAGGGACAATGAATTCAAAAGAGAATTGGATATTTGGTAAGTTCTTAAACACCTTTATAGCATTCTTTTATAAATCATATATTTTTAAAGAAATATAGGTTTATTTGGCTGTTTGTTGCTAGATTACCTTTTGGTACTAGGGAGATCGATCTTGTCCGAAATATTGATTAATCTGCCCAACACAACACCAACTATCACCCACAGACAGATGGGTAGACTGAGATAGTGAACAAATGGCTGGAGGGTTACTTTCACAATTATGACACGTGGCAATAGAGGGCATGCGTGAAGTGGCTACACTTGGGCGAGTTATGCTACAACACTACTTACCACATGTCGATTGGTATGTCTCCCTTTCGAGAACTTTATGGTTACGATGCACTTGCCTTTTCTGACATGATATTTGCAGATAGCATGGCCCTGGGGGTAAAGGATTGGGTCCAAGAGAGCCAGAAGATTATTAAGGTTCTTAAGGATGACTTGGAGGTAGCAAAAAATCGACAAAATTTCTACGCTAATAAACATAGGGTGGAGAGACATTTCGAGGTAGGGGACATGGTCTATCTATATTTGCAGCCTTACCAAAAATCTTCACACAAGTAGAAATTGGTAGAGAATCTCAAGCAACACTTCTATGGACTGTACAAGGTGACCAGGAGAGTTGGAGAGGTATCTTACGAGCTGGAGTTACCCCCAGAGAGTAGAATTCACAACATATTTCATGTCTCTTTCCTGAAAAATGTGTTGGGGAAGCGAGTTACGACAATCAATGAGTTGCCTCCGTTGGATGACGAGGGACACTTGATATTGAAACCCGAGACCATATTGGAGACCAAGGAGAGGAAGCTAAGAAACAGGGTCATCTGAGAGCACTTGGTAAAGTGGATATACTTGCCAGTTGAGGATGCCACGTGGGAAAATGAGTAGAATTTGCAGCACCCAGTTTTACAATTGTTGAGGAATAAGCAACATTTGGGAGGGGAAAACTTTAATGTCCCTTCCTGAATAATTTTGTCAATAGTACCAAAAATTTTCCATTTTGCTAATTTTGGGGGCCTAAGATAATTTTGGAGAGGAAACATAGGACAAAGGGTTTGAATTGTTTGCCTTAGTGGAATGTGGGGGCCACCTCCCAAAATAATATGCACTCCTTGAGGAGGGAGAAATCGTTTGGCCAAGGGAATAGGTTTGAATTTCCTAGTGAGGGTCCCACATAGAGGAAATGAACAAAAAATATAATTAGGAGAGAGGAAACAACATTTTAGGCCATTTGATAATTTGACAATTGAAGTGTTGCTCTAGTTGTTTAGCAGAGTTACATAGTGTTGTTCAACACAAGAGTTTCCCCAGGAGGAAACTCAACCTTTCTTCTGTGGACTCCGAGTACCACCCTAGGAAGGATTCTTCATTAGTTTCAAGAGTTGGAGAGAGGGCCACACATGCGGTACAGTTTTTGGGCCAATTGATGTAGATTTCAGGTTGCCACGCAGAGAGTTGAGGAAGAGCTAGAGTTGGAAGCTGGAACATTGTTGAAGTAATTTTTGGTCAATTCTAGGAAAAAGGAGGAAGATTTGCAAGGGTAGAATTCAACATACAACATCAAATTTATTTTCTGAAGGAGAAAATACATCATCTTACCCATAAACTGCACAATCATTATGGAAGCACAATTGCGGGGTGGTTTGTGAAGGGATTTTGAGAACTAGGTTTCTTGGGTTTGGTTTGGGGTGCAATCAAGAAGAATTTTCCAGCCATTTTGGGACATTCATTCTAGCATCAGTCATAATTCTAGTTTTTCTACACTTAGAGGGTCAAGGAATTTGAGGCCATTTTTGGAGCATCAAAACCAAGGAAAACCATTTTTGGGGTTTTCTAGGTTTTTGACAAGTATTGTTGGAATAGGGTCTCCTGCAAGCTGCGAAACTGGTTCGATTTTGTATAGTTTTGATTATATTTAGTCTAGCGCAGGGGTTTTGGGGTGGGGAAAAGCCTCGAAAGCATTGTAATGGGTCAAAGGGTAGACCTAGAGTCAGGAAAGAATAGGCTAGATTAGGAATTTGACTTCTATGATCCATAAATTATGTATCAAATCTTTCGGTGAAAATAACAATGGAGAAATTTGTGTCGATGCGTTTCGAACCAGCCAGTGTGGTTCATATTTTCTAAATGATGAACCACACTGATTGGTTCAAAACGCGTCGACACAAATTTCTCCATTGTGATTTTCACCGAAAGATTTGATACATAATAGGCTAGATTGTTGTAAATAGAGGGACATTTTGAATTGTAGAAAGGAGAGGATGATGAGATCTTGATGCAAATTGTGGCTTAGTAGATTTTTTTGGGTTTTTAAGGAAAGGAATCCTGCTAGATGTGTGCACAGAGATCCCAAGTCCAGCTGTGTACGAACCCTGCTAATGTGTGCACAGGTCGGGTTTGGGTATTGTAAGAAGGAACTGAAGGATTAATGAATAAGAAAGGTTGTTGCATAGTTGAATGTATTTGTACTATTGATGTGAATCTATGATAGCTGCTGTGTTATGCATATTTTGTGTTAAGTTGTGAAATTACTGTGTTAAATGTTTCTTCTGCATCTGGGTCTCTTTTGTTATGTTTTATGAGAATAACTATAACTTTGAACCACTGTTTTAGAAGTATATGATTTTTTGAGTACAGTAAGTATAATTGACCTTGCGCACGTGGATGCGAAGGAGATATATAGATCCAGTTTTGAGATAGGCGATCTGGTTATTATAAAGCCAGACACAGCTCTTCTTGGCTTACCTATCCTCTCTCAGGGTGTGGAAACCTAGTTCCAGCACCCACCCATACTGCTTCGGGTGATACTTTGACCTGTGCAAGCAGGTCACTGCCGAAAGGGCCAGTAGTATAGGGGTTTGTTCGCAAACCTTAACCTCCGAACCTTGGTCTGGACCCCTTGAGCCAACAAATGGTTCCGTTGCCTGGACCAAGAGCATTTTGAGAGAGGGATCATGTAATCACAAGGGAGTACTGGAAGCCTAAAAGGAAGGAAATTGAGGTGTGGTTCAAAAATCAAATTTAGTAATTTGCGATAAAAGAGAATCGCAGCACGAGGTTAACGATGGAGAATTGGAAAAATAGGTACATTTTTACGGAAAACTACAAAATTTTCTTTGTGAAATTTTCAATCGAGCTTCAGGAGTGTATGGCAAGGCTCATAGAGTTCCAGAAGTGTTGGAAGGATGAATGAGTCACTCAGTGGACTCCAGGGTTGATCCAGCAGCTGGAAAGGACTGATAATACCATCACTCGCATGGTGGATCACTGGGTGGAAAATGTGCTAGGAGGGTTTGTGACAGAATTTTCCATTGATCAGTTTGTTTCCTACTCTGAAGTGTTGGCAATATGATGCAGAGTGTTGTCCTTCATGGCAAACCACTGAATGAAGATGAAGACATGAGATTGTTGACATGTGTTGTCCTTGATGGCAATCCACCTGATGAAGTTATTCTTGACTTGATGAACTTGTTAAATGATGTAAATATGATGTATCCACAGAGAGTACAGAAGGTAATGAAGAAAGGAATTCAATATGTGCTAGATCTATAATGAAAAGAGTATGTCTCAAGGAATACGCGGTTTTGTCTAGGAGAAGTCGTGTATGCACGCGGGTAATAACGTGCCAAGTCGCGTATGGGCAAAAGCACTCATAAAGTGCAAAACCAGGGGTAACCACCATGGTATTGACCCATTGTATTGGGTAATGATTCGTCTAAATGACCCCATCCAGGAATACCATCGTAAGTAATGTGGTTTTGGCTCATGGTATTGAAAAAGGGTAAACCTATATAAAGAGAAGAAATTCATTGTGCAAATCATGAGTGTGGGAGCAAGATGTCAGAGCTTGAATGAATACTTCTCTCTGAAGTATATCTGAATGGAAAGGGTTACAGTTGAATGATAGATCTGAATGCATGAAGCACCTCTGAAGAAAATTATGAAGAAGGGAATCTAGATCTGAAATGTATTTGTATTTGCTAAATCTGTTTATGGAATGATTAGATCTGAGAGGAGGCGAACATTTGTCTGACGTAAAGGGTAAAATCTATGTGATGTGTCTGTTCTGAAGAATTGAAATGACCTAAATGTCTGAAGAACCATACGCTAGTTTTCCGCAGAAGAAGCGCGTATATATGCGGCTTCGCTGAAGAGAAAGCGCGTATGCGCAGTGAAATTAGCTCTGTAATATGTACAAAAGTATATGCGGGTTTGTATGATAGAAGGCGCGTATATACGCGGGATCAGTGATAGGAAAGCGCATATGCAAACTAGGGTTTGCTGAAGCATGGGGTATGAAATGTCTGATCTGTTCTGCTGTGTTACTGCTATCTGTATTCTACAGTTCTGAGTTGTCTATATCGCCTTGGTTGCATGATTGGAGCTTAAAATGTGTGAGTGGGTCCGGCAGAAAAATCTCGATGAAACGTGGTCCACAGTGGTGCTGAGGGTCGAAGCCTTCAGTGAGGGGGTTGTAGCTCCCTTCCAGTGGTAGCTGGTACACGAGAGCAGGGGGTAGTAGCTCCCTTCCAGGAGAGGCCGGTAAACGAGAGCAAAGGTCGCAGCTTCCCTTCCGTAGGCCGGGTAATGAGCGTTAGGTGGGTGCTCGCGTGTCGGTAGGAAGCTACACCCACACATGGTTGTAAAATGTTTTCTCTATAATAAAATATTGAAGGCTGAGACAACGGCAGCGGTGGTTTTCTCCCGACTTGGGTTTCCACCTAAAATCCTGGTGTTCATGTGTGTTGCTTATGTGTGATGGTTTATTCTGTTATTACTGCTCATGCTTACTGTTTATTGAACATCTAATGAATGAATGATGGACTGATATAAGTGAAGAATTAATGGCATAAATTAGATCTTCGTGTATACGCGAGTTTTATGAAGGATATCCGTTTGTATATGCTAGTTTGCTTCAACAGCAGGCGTATGGGTTTTAGAGAAGTGAAAAAGTTAAATACTGATAAAGTCCTAAATAATCGATTCACCCCCCCTCTCAGTATTTTTCCCAACAATTGGTATCAAAGCAGGTCCTTCTGCAAAAGCTTGATCGCTTGAAGGAGATCCATCACAATGGGAAGTCATGAAGGGATAATGTCTATAAGGCCACTTCTATTCAATGGAAATAATCTGTTATTCTGGAAGACACGAACAAAAGCATATCTGCAGAGTCTTGGTGCAGAAGTATGGGAAATCGTGGAAGAAGGTTATCAATATTCGACAAGTATTCCTACTGATGCAGCAGAAAGGAAGAAGTATGAAATCAATGCCAAAGAAGTCAATGTCTTGTTAGGAAGCATGTCTGAACCAAAATTTGCTAAAGTGATGCAGCTAAATTCAGCAAAAGAAATATGGGACAAAATCATCCTAAGCTATGAAGGAGATACAAAAGTAAAAAGTGCCAAACTCCAAACCCTCAGAATTGAATATGAAAATTTGAAGATGCATAGTGATGAAAGTATTGCAAGTTTCCTTTTACGTCTAGATGATATTGTAAATCGAATGAGAAATTTGGGTGAAACCATGGCCGATACTACTGTGGTGGAAAAAGTCATAAGATCTTTGACTTCAAAATTTGACTCTAAAGTTTCAGCTATTGAAGAAAGGCAAGATCTACAAACTCTTACTGTTGTTCAATTACATGGTATCCTGACTGCTTTTGAAATGAGACAAGGAGGTCCTTCTCAAATCAAAGAAGCTGCTTTTAAGGCGTCTGCAAAAGGAAAAGAAAAGGAAGTTGTCAAGGAATCTAGCTATATATCTGAAGAAGAAGAAGAAGCAAATTTTGTAAGAAGACTCCAACTAGGAACCGAAAGGTTCAAAGGTCTTGGATATAATGGGGAATCTTCCTAGACTTCAGCACCAAATTATCTGAAAGCAGCCACAGCTGGTTCACTACATTCAGCCACTCAGCAAGGGAACAAAGGATATTTCCAGGTAAAGCATGATATTCTCAATTCAAGGAACACTAACAGGGAGATCTTTCAAAGAAGCTACAACCAACAAGTAAATTCAAATAGAAGATTTTATGATCATAGAAATTTCTACTTCAATGGACAATGTTTCTCATGTCACAATTTTGGTCATAAAGTTGTTCAATGTGTTGCATATAAAACCATCATGACAAGAGAAGCAAGAAAGAAAAGGATGAATATTGAACCAAAGAGGAATACCTATAACAACTTTTCTCCTCTGCAAAACGAAGTTGGATGCACTTATTGCAATAACTTTGGTCGTGAAGAATCTGAATGCAGGAGCAAGGTCCAAATTTCCAAAGAACATGTTCCCTCAAGCTCTAAAGTGTGGAAAAATAAAAGAAATACCGTTGAAAATTGTGGGATAGCGTTATTTGGCAGTAGTTGGTGAAGAAAATCAATGGTACATTGATAGTGGGTGCTCAAGACACATGATGTGTGACAAAAGAAAACTCTCGCATATAATGCTCTAGAAAAGGAAAAGAAAGTTACTTTTGGAAATGATACTCCTGTTGTAATTAAAGGAAAAGGGTCAGTGTTTCTAAAAGAAAAGGTGAAGGCTAATGATGTCATGTATGTGGATGGATTAAGGCACAACTTGTTAAGTGTAAGTCAAATGTGTGATCAAGGAACATAAGTGGTCTTTAGTTAAAAAGAATGTGTGGTTCGTGATCTCGATACAGGTAAAATTATTACAAAAGGGGAAAGAAATCCAAGAAACCTGTATGTACTGAACTACAAAGATCAATGTTACTTGAGCAAGTCTTCAGAAAATTGGCTATGGCATAGAAGGCTGGGGCATCTGAGCTTCTCTCAAATAAAAAAAGCAAGCAAACTTCAAGCTGCTCATGGTCTTCCCAATATTAATCTACTGGAAAGTATCATATGCAAATCTTGTCAATTCGGTAAGCAGACCAGAGTATGATTTAATGCCAAAGAAGGATCATCAAGTGAGCCTCTTGAACTCATTCATACTGACATATGTGGACCTATGAGGAAAAAGTCACCACGTGGTGAAGAATACTATATCTTATTCATTGATGATTTCTCTAGAATGTGTTGGATTGGGCTGCTTAAAAACAAAGATGAAGCATTTGAGAAATTTCAGATCTTTAAAGCACTAGTTGAGAATGAATTAGATCTAAAAATAAAGTGTCTCTGATCTGATTGAGGAGGATAATATACATCAGATGAATTCTTTTAATTTTGTGAACAACATGACATAAAAATACAGTTTTCTGTAGCTGGCACTCCACAACAAAATGGTGTTGCAGAAAGAATGAATAGAACTATTCAACAAATGTCTAGAGCTATGCTCGATGATTCCGGAACACCTGACACATTTTGGGGAGAAGCTACACATACAGCAGTAAACATTCTCAACAAGGCACATGTTCGTGTAAATAGTGATAAAACTCCATATGAACTCTGGTATGGTAATTCTCCCTCTGTGAAGCATTTTAGAGTTTTTGGAAGTAAATTCTTTATCAAAAATAATGATGAAAAGCTTGGCAAGTTTGAACCTAGATCAGATAAAGGAATACATCTTGGTTACTCATCTACGAGCAGAGCATACAAATGTTACAATGAAAGGCTTCGAAAGATTGTTGAATGTATTGATGTTGTTATTGATGAGTCTCCTGCAGCCCCTAAAGAAGAAAAACAAACAACAGATGATGATGATGATGACTTTTGTCCTTCTACATCAAATAGAAATGATATAGACAGTGGATCCAATGAAGAACCTGAAGATGATTTATTTGAAAAAGCTCCATCCAGATATGTTCAAAAGAATCATCCCGAATCTCAAATTTTGGGAGACAAGGAATCAAGTGTACAAACAAGGAGGACTCTTGTGGGATCTTCTAGCTATCTGGCATTTCTATCCACGATTGAACCACACAATGTCAATCAAGCTAGCAAAGATGAATGTTGGATTCAAGCCATGAATGAAGAGCTTGATCAAATTGAAAAGAATCACACTTGGGAGTTAGTACCAAGGCCTCATGACAGAAATGTCATTGGAACTAAATGGATATTCAAAAACAAGTTAAATGAGAATGGGGATGTTATAAGAAATAAAGCTAGACTTGTGTGCAAAGGGTATGCTCAACAAGAAGGTATAGACTTTGAAGAAACTTTTGCTCCTGTAGCTAGACTTGAAGCCATAAGAATGTTTCTTTCTTTTTCAAGTTATCAACAAATCAAAGTTTATCAAATGGATGTTAAATATGCTTTTCTTAATGGTGATCTAGAGGAAGAAGTATATATAGAACAACCGGAAGAATTCATTTTGGGAAATGATGAAAATCTTGTTTCTAGACTTAAAAAGGCTCTATATGGTCTCAAACAAGCTCCAAGGGCATGGTATTATCGTCTTGACAAATATCTTCATCAACAAGGATTTTCAAAGGGGTCTGCTGATAGCAACTTATACACAAAAGTTGAAAATGATAAACTATTGATTGTGGTTGTATATG
This sequence comes from Pinus albicaulis, assembly GCA_034641835.2. Lineage (NCBI taxonomy): Eukaryota > Viridiplantae > Streptophyta > Pinopsida > Pinales > Pinaceae > Pinus > Pinus albicaulis. The sequence continues at coordinate 218,915,150 of CM076576.1, read as the reverse complement.
TTGATGATATCATTTTTGGGAGTAACGAAGAATCTATGAGTAAAAAATTTGCTTCTGTCATGCAGCAAGAATTGGAAATGTCCTTTCTTGGGGAACTAACATTCTTTCTTGGCTTGCAAGTGCATCAAACTGCAGATGGTATATTCCTATCACAAGCAAAATATCTTAAGCAAATTCTGAAGAAGTATGGTATGGAAGAATGCAAACCTGTAAGTACACCAATGATAACTAGATGCAATCTCAGTTCTCATGATGATTCTCCCCCGGTGAATCAACCAGAATATAGATCAATGATAGGAAGTCTACTTTATCTCACTAGGACTAGACCAGACATTATGCATGTAGTTGGGATTGTTGGATGATTCCAAGCTAATCCAAAAGAGTCTCACCTTCAGGCTGTCAAAAGAATATTCAAATATCTACAAGGAACTCAAGACTTTGGTCTATGGTATCCAAAGAATGTTGATCTTACTCTTCATGCTTACACTGATGCAGATTGGGTTGGAAGTGTTGATGATCGGAAAAGCACTAGTGGTGGTGCATTCTATATGGGACCCCGGTTAGTATCTTGGTTCAGCAAGAAGCAAAATTCTATTGCCTTATCTACAGCAGAAGCAGAATATGTGGCTGCCGCATCTTGTTGCACTCAACTCCTTTGGATGATGCAAACCTTACAAGATTTTCAAATCAAATGTACACCTCCTATCCCCATTAAGTGTGATAATACAAGTGCCATCAGTATCTCAAAGAATCTTGTTATGCATTCGAAGACCAAGCACATTCCCATCAAGTATCACTTCTTACGTGAACAAGTGCTTGAACAAAAGGTGAAGTTGGAGTATGTTCCTTCCAAGGAACAAGTTGTTGATATCTTTACCAAACCTCTGCCCAGGGAAGCATTCGAATATCTAAGACAGAAACTGGGAGTAGTATCTGCCAGTCAAAAGAACAAATCTGCTTAAATTCAGAAGATTAAATTGAATACGCGGTTTTGATGAAACACAGTCGCATATATACGCGAGTATATTAACATACATCCGCATATGGATAATTGCTAACGATTTTTGGTTGAGGGTCAGTATTTTTCAGTACTGTTTGGTTATTCTGGTTATATGTATTTTTGACAGAGCATCTGATATGAAGAAGACGGGTACAGGAAGGATAAATTCAGGGGGAGATGAAGGAATGTGAAAATTTCTATGCTTCACTTTCCATACGCGGGTTCGATGAACAAAAGTAGCGTATACACGCGAGTTACAGTAGACACAGTCGCGTATGCATTAATGATAAGAGAATTGGGATGACAGCTGAAGATCAGGAGCAGAGGTTCAGGGGGGGCATCAGTTTGACTGATAATGATTGCACTGTTAGCATTATTCTGGTGATACTCTTGCTAATGAAATGGTACATGGTTTCTTATGTTGAAGATTATGGATGAGTCCTGTCTGCTTTTTGATGAAGAGTATTCGTTGCTGAGATGAAAGTCTTATAATTCAGAGATAAGGACAGATCATGTAGAGATTGTTGCCGATGACTTGCTGTTGAAGGTGTTCAGGTTGCACAAGCTAAGGAGGAGCCTTGGTCATATGGAAAGGATGTTTGGATGCACATTTTCAGGGGGAGCCCTAGCCTTGCTGAGTATAATGCATTGTTGGCATTATGATGGTTTTGATATATGATCTCTCTTGAGGTCTTTCTGGTATTGGTCATGACAAGTCATATTTGTAATTTGATGAAAAGGTCATGTTGAGACCTATGGTGTAAAATTGTAATATTCAGTCATGTAAGGACTTGTTCATCTTGTAAACCCACTTGGTTGGGTAGCTGAGTCAAATTTGTAAACCCACTTGGTTGGGTATTTGAGTCTCATATGTAAATCCACTTGGTTGGATCTTTGATGTAAGTATGAGTCCTTGGTGATAGGAAGGTCATAGAGTAATGTACTTCATTGAAACATATGGATGAACTTTCAGCATGAATTCAGGAGGAGCATGATAATTTCAGTGCACATCAGATCTACAACGCCTTTCTTCTACATGAGGAACAAAGGGGGAGAGTGTGTTGATTTTGATCCGCCCTTTTCCCTTGATGTCAAAGGGGGAGAGTGACATGGTGCTTGAATGAAGAGAAAGAATGGTGTCAAATAATGGGGAGAGTGACATGGCGTCTATCTGTTGTGGTGATCAAACACCATCGTGGTTGCCATCAAGTCCAAAGGGGAAGATTGTTGGCAATATGATGCAGAGTGTTGTCCTTGATGGCAACCCACTGAATGAAGATGAAGACATGAGATTGTTGACATGTGTTGTCCTTGATGGCAATCCACCTGATGAAGTTATTCTTGACTTGATGAACTTGTTAAATGATGTAAATTTGATGTATCCACAGAGAGTACAGAAGGTAATGAAGAAAGGAATTCAATATGTGCTATATCTATAATGAAAAGAGTATGTCTCAAGGAATACGTGGTTTTGTCTAGGAGAAGTCGTGTATGCACGCGGGTAATAACGTACCAAGTCGCATATGGGAAAAAGCGCTCATAAAGTGCAAAACCAGGGGTAACCACCATGGTATTGACCCATTGTATTGGGTAATGATTCGTCTAAATGACCCCGTCCAGGAATACCATTGGAAGTAATGTGGTTTTGGCTCATGGTATTGAAAAAAGGTAAACCTATATAAAGAGAAGAAATTCATTGTGCAAATCATGAGTGTGGGAGCAAGATGTCTGAGCTTGAATGAATACTTCTCTCTGAAGTATATCTGAATGGAAAGGGTTACAGTTGAATGATAGATCTGAATGCATGAAGTACCTATGAAGAAAATGATGAAGAAGGGAATCTAGTTCTGAAATGTATTTGTATTTGCTACATCTGTTTATGGAATGATTAGATCTGAGAGGAGGCGAACATTTGTCTGACGTAAAGGGTAAAATCTGTGTGATGTGTCTGTTCTGAAGAATTGCAATGACCTAAATGTCTAAAGAACCATACACTAGTTTTCCGCAGAAGAAGCGCGTATATACGCGGCTTCGCTGAAGAGAAAGCGCGTATGCGCAGTGAAATTAGCTCTGTAATATGTACAGAAGTATACGTGGGTTTGTATGATAGAAGGCGCGTATATACGCGGGATTAGTGATAGGAAAGCATGTCTGCAAACTAGGGTTTGCTGAAGCATGGGGTATGAAATGTCTGATTTGTTCTGCTGTGTTACTGCTATCTGTATTCTACAGTTCTGAGTTGTCTGTATCAGTTTGGTTGTATGATTGAGCTTAAATGTGTGGAGTGGGTCCAGTGTGAAAATTGATGAAACGTGGTCCATAGAGGTGCTGAGGGTTGTAGCCTTCAGTCAGGGGGTCGAATATCCCTTCTAGGTGAGGCTGGTAAACGAGATCAGGGGGTCGTAGCTCCCTTCCAGGAGAGGCTAGTAAACGAGAGCAGGGGGTCGTAGCTCCCTTCCAGGAGAGGCAGGTAAACGAGCGCAGGTGGGTGCCTGCGTACTGGTAGGAGGCTGCACCAGCACACATGTTGTAAGATGTTTTCTCTATAATAAAATATTGAAGGCTGAGCAACTGCAGCGGTGGTTTTCTCCCGACTTGGGTTTCCACCTAAAATCCTGGTGTTCATGTGTGATGCTTATGTGTGATGGTTTATACTATTTTTACTGCACATGTTTACTATTTGTTGAACATCTAATGAATGAATGATGGAATGATATAAGTGAAGAATTAATGGCATAAATTAGATCTCTGTGTATACGCGAGTTTTATGAAGGATATCCGCGTGTATATGCTAATTGGCTTCAACAAAGTAGCGTATGGGTTTTAGAGAAGTGAAAAAGTAAAAAGTTTGATAAAGTCCTAAATACTGATTCACCCCCCCTCTCAGTATTTTTCCCAACATGAAGCAGAGCGAAGGTTCTTTAAAGGTTTTTGGGGCAAGTTTCTGAAGAAATTACCCCTGCTGATTAAGATATTACTCTGTGAGAAGAGTATTCTATGTAGTCACACTGAGTGAATGACCTCGAGTCCAGATGAGAGCCCGAAACATAGTGGTAAATACTATCGAACCAACCTTGAAGGGGGAAGATCTGTCTATAGCCCTCTGCGAGAGATGACTGTGCAGAGCCCCCCAACTACATCACCATCTAGGCCGCGCAAAGGTAAGGCCCCCCCAGCTACACCACCTCCACTGGACAGTGATATGGTTGCGCACTTGAAACTACCAACCTTCAAGGGGGTAGGAGATGAGGATATGGACCAATTTTGGTTTGTTGTAGATTCCATATGGATTGTGAAAAATGTGGCAAGTGATACGGTGAAGATGGCGCAACTATCCCTGGCATTTGAAGAAAAAGCTTTGGACTGGTATATGAGATACATATCTATTCAAGATATTAAGGACACTCTGAAGCAACAGTTCCAGAAGCCAAAATCTTAATTTTAGTTAGTAGCAGATGTGAAGGAATTCAAGAAAGGAGCATTTGAGTCTGTATGGGAGGCTGATCAGCGATTAAAGAGAGAAATCAGGGAAGGATGATTTGAGTATGACGATCGACAACATATGGAATGGTTCATCGCTATGTTGTTGCCTCACTTGCGCATACGAATGAGTCACCAGACCTTCGAGTCGTAGGAAAAAGCGATGGAAGTCACCATGAAACTAGAAGCTGCACCCAGAGAAGATACTTCGTTAAGAGTACAACAAATTCAAGAGCAAATCGGAGCTATGCACATGGAAATTCAGAACCTGCGAAAGGTATGAGGAAAAGGAGCCAGCATAGATCTATGGTGCATACGATGTTGGGTATGTGGCCATACGAAGGATCAATGTCCTCTACTAATAGATTATATACAGGCAAGAGAACCTAACCTAGTGTGTCCAGGCTCAAGCGGATCCACGTTATGGTGCGATGACTGCCGCATCGTAGGGTTGCATGATATGACCCATTGCCCCTGGCTAGGAGTGTATGTCCTAGAACTAAAGAAAAAGTGGTGCAAGTTTTGTTGGTCGGTAGGACACGATGAGTAGAACTATTGGACTTATGATCTAATGATAGATAGAGGAAACTTGTATAGGGTACAATCAGATCCCGCGTCACCTAGATCTCCCACAAGCTTTAGTAGCTCTCTAGCAAGGGGCAGGGGAGGAGGTCGGGGAGGAAGCACAGGTCAAGGATGCGGACAGATAATCTACTACAGATGCGGAGAAGTAGGGAACTTTGCTAAGGACTACCCAAATCCTACATGACAATCCTGCCGATATTGCAGACAACTGGACCATGTGATCAAATATTGCCCAATATTAATAGCAAAAATGCAGGAAAAGCAGCCCACCCCTACGCAGAATGTGTAGAGAGTTAAAGCCAAGCTGAGAAACGTGGAACCAAGTGTGAAATTCATAACACACAGTGGGATGGCCACCCAGGGACCAAAGGAAGAGGCTGCCATGGATCCTCTGACCCGTTAAGAAGGCTCGAACATAAAAAAGGGACAAGAAACAATGGCCGCAACTGGCCAGGACTTTTCTCGGGAAGAAGAAGGTATTGTGCAGGTACCAACACACCCGAAGACAGATGAGGGGGTCAAGCCCTTACTGTAGGCATGTATGAAGCTGCTACGTAATGAAAATGCTGTAGAGAACCTTCAGGCATTAATGAATAGCTACGCAGCGCGACCCGATCCGACCCTAGGAACCAAGGATGTACACAAACTATACCGATATAAAAAATGTACCAGAAGAGAAATGCGACTGAATGCACAGATTGGTGACTACGATATGGATCAGGTTATTTTGAACGTTGGATCATATGCGAATGTGTTACCTAAACAAACATGGAAACATATGGGAGAACCTAAGTTGGAATGGTCCACCATCCAGCTGCGCATGGTGAGTCAACAAAAGATCATTCCTCTGGGAGGGCTGCCAAAGATCATGGTAGATATCGCAGGAGTAAAGGCCCAAGCTAACTTTGAGGTAACATAAATCGTAGAAGATGCAGACCCCTACCCTGCGCTCCTCGAACTGGACTAGGCTATAGATATGGGGGGTGTTATCAATCTCAAAAAGTGAAGCATGGGGTTTGAAAATAACGGTACGCGGGTAATAGTATCATTGGATCCTATGAAAGGCACATGGTATACAAAGCCAACATGCAATGAGGAGGAAGTATATCACATTTACAAGTTGACTACATAGGACGAAGACTAGATTAAGCCCACTGCAGAAGGAGTACTCTGCTGGGAAAAAGACAGTGAATGCATTTCCGACTTTGATGGGGAACTAGAGAATTGGCAAGGCTAGTTTCATGAGGTTTTTGCGCTATGATGTCTTTGGGTCACAAGGAACTTTTGCTGCATCTCCTCCGAGGTAAGATACCTACCCTACTTTGGGGATTTGGGTAACATTAGGGAATTTTTACATGCATTCGAAGCATAAGTTCCCAAGGGATGCAGGCTATGGGCCTTTAAGCTAGACCTGCGCGGAACACCTGCGCACTCGTGGGATACACATGGGAAGGAATTCCGCAATTGGGAGGAATGTCGAGATAATATGATCTTACGATTTGAATCCCCATCTATGAGACAGATCAAAAAGTTCCTTAGGTCAGAAGATCCACACAGATATTTTCTCTCATGGGAAACGCAGTGGCGTGAAAAAACCCCAAAATAATGGGTCCACCTGTTTATCCATGCTCTGGGATTGCGTCTAGTTGCATGGTCTTTAGACGCAGAGCTACATCAGCGCACTCACCATTGGGAGACTTTGCGGGATGAGTTTCTGCAAACATTTAGGATGGTGGATGGCACAGGAGCACTTGACGCAGCTCTATAGAACAATGACGCCTTGAATTAGGGTAGACCACGCCTGTACATCACATCCAAATCATGGGGAACGTAGGTACCACACATGGTTGAATACTGCAGCCTCAGTCCAACGGATGAAAAGGATGATCCCCGAACTACCCCAAACTCAGAACTAGATGGGATACGCATGGTCGCCAAGTTGTTTAGGCTGCACCTAAATCACATTACAACACACCCTACTTTGGCTATAGTTAAGGATGCACAAACAGCTTAGATGCTTCATCAGAAGTCAGTAGATCCGTGGGAAGCCCATTGCGTGTGAACGATGACAGTCAGAATACTGAATTCTGGTAAAAATGGAATATTACCGTTATGGAAAATAGGCGGCTCGCAATTAATGAGGAAATTTCTTTACCGTTTGCTTAATGGTAAGTTCCAAGTAAGATTCACCTTACCGTTGGACAGCCACGGGGACTATGAGGAAGAAAGGCTAACTCTGACCAAGGTTCCATATCATCTCTGTAATCTGCATGTATTTTTCTGCTGCATGATTTTCTGGACCTTTAGCATTTTGTTCATACCCAATCAACCCACTTCTGCTCCCTCCGAGTCTCCAAATTCAGGATCCCCTCCTTACATTGATCTGGCAGCCCCCAACCCCGCGGATGCTTCAGCGCCTACCAGTCCAGAGCCTACGGACATTACGTTGAGGGGGTTTGGGGACACTAAAATTGATAAGCTAACTGCCCTCTGGCTCCCTACAGGGATAATTGACTTCGAACCTTGCACGAATTGACATCAAAGCTATATGATGGACATTAACGCCCCTTCCAAACCTGGGATGATCGTAGGATCCAGTCGGATAGGCTCGGAAGCAGCCTCGAAAGAGGTTACGCAACTGCCACAGATCATTGTAAGAGTTGACACGGTCGACTCGCAGCTAGTCTTGTGAATGAAAAGGCTGACTGACAAGGATACTACATCCCCCCGGGGTATGAAGTGGCATAGGGAGCTTGAAAAGGGGCCCCAAAAAAAGCAGTGCACCCAACACCCGGAATATGATTCCATGATCACGCTGACTGATGGTGATCTCGAGCTAATCACGACAACACTTACTTTGGCTACAGAGGATCAATGGGCAGCTATATAAGCACAAAAAAAGGTTGCAATCGTCGCCATGCGGGTTGAGCTTCGAGACCTCCGGAGAAATATGGATACGCTGCACCCCACCAGCAGTACTAGGCTAATTGCAAATGCAAGCAATGCTTATTTGTTTCCTAGCACTGTCCTGAACGACACCCACCGTCCAGTGAATACGGGACTACAAGTGAACTTGGAAAAGCTGCCCTGCGAGGTGTTACAAGGTCTCCACACTGCCGTGCCTCAAGAGATCCTCATCACGACCGGACCACGCAGAAACAACTCGATGTGGCCACGCCGATCATCACACGACAAACTGCAAACATCTCCCTTGCTATCTCGCAGACCGCATAGCTCGAAACAGTGGTCCAATAGCTCGGCACAGAGGTCCTAGATGACCTCCTGGCTATAGCTCCACTCTGGGCTACAGTAGAAGGCTTGGTTGCAGCACTAAAGGCATCCAAAACTGAAGTATAGACCCTCAAGACCCAAATGGATTGGAAAATCACCACATTACAGGTCCAATTACAGCCTGCCACACCTCCGGAGGTACGAGCCCAGCGTGCTACACTGGTAACAGAAGCTACATACATCATTACGAGACAACTTATGCAGGGTACTCAGGTGTTCGAGTCGACCGTGCAGCTCTGGACAGCGGTCCAGTTCAACTCGGTTCTTTAGAACGTCAAACAAGACTTACGACAGAAGGAAGCCACTTTCGATCAGATCGAAGCTACCTTTCCCTCCTTAGTTACTGCGCAGTGTCTGACATGCATGAAGACTAGAAACGCACTTCGAGACATGATTTCGAAGCATGACATCACAAAAAAATTGAAGCCATGGGCTGACGCCACCCTCTAGCTATCACAAGATACCAATGGTGCGATCAAGCGACTCAACCAGATATTAGAGTGGGTTACCACGACTACTGAAAGACCAACCTCCCAGAAGCTTGTAGATATTGCATAAGGTGCTACTGCTCAAAGTCAAGAAGTGTTACCTCCACTGATCGCAGCCCTCAATGCCCTATGTGCGTAGGTAGATACTGCACCACCACAGTGAATTAGGACGAGTCACAAGATTGTGTTGGGGGACTGTTGGAACATGGTCTCCTGCAAGCTACGAAACTGGTCCGATTTTGTATATTTTTTATTATATTTAGTCTAGTGCGGGGGTTTTGGGGTGGGACAAAGCCCCGAAAGCATTGTAATGGGTCAAATGGTAGACCTATAGTACGTAAACCACAGTTTTCGGACCATAGGAAAGATTAGGCTAGATTGTTATAAATAGAGGGACATTTTGAATTGTAAAAAGGAGAAGATGATGCGATCTTGATGCGAATTATGGCTTAGTAGATATGTTTGGGTTTTTAGGGAAAGGACTCCTGCTGGCTGTGTGCGCAGAGATCCCAAGTCCAACTGTGTGCGGACCCTATTGCTGTGTGCGTAGGTCGGGTTTGGGTATTGTAAGAAGGAACTGAAGGATTAATGAATAAGAAAGGTTGTTGTGTAGTTGAATGTATTTGTACTGTTGATGCGAATCTGTGATAGCTGCTGTGTTATGCATATTTTTTGTTAAGCTACGAAAGTACTGTGTTAAGTGTTTCTTCTACATCTAGGTCTGTTCTGTTATGTTTTATGAGAATAAATGTAATGTTGCACTACTATTTTAGAAGTATATGATTTGGTTAGTACAGTAAGTATAATTTACCTTGAGCACGTGGATGCAAAGGAGATCTATAAATTGAGTTTTGATATAGGCGATCTAGTCATCATAAAGCTGGACATAGCTCTGCCTGGCTTACCTATCCTCTCTCAGGGTGCAGAAACTTAGTTCCAGCACCCACCCATACTGCTTTGGGGGAGACTTTGACCTGCGCGAGTAGGTCACTGCCGAAAGGGCCAGTAGTATAGGGGTTTGTTGGAAAACCTTAACCTCCAAACCGAGGTCAAGACTCCTTGAGCCAACAAGGATTCCATGACTGATTTATCAGAATTTTCTGAGTAGTTAGGAGGGGGAAAATTTGGGTATCAATACAACCAATAGTGCAAAAATCACAAGGCTAGTGTAGATTTTTAGTGGGAAAATTCCAGCAACAGTTTGGCATTGATAAAACATCCACTTGAGGCTTGTAGCTTGCCTTGTGAAATCCAGGGTGCACAATTATTATTATTATAATCTTTTTTCTTTTAATATATTGTACTCCAGCAAGATCTTAAAATAAAATTTGCCCATTTTGGTGTGTTTGGAGCATTTCTGTTTTATGGGCGTTTGTTGAAAAAAAATTGTGTTGGGTTTATTGCATGTTTTTTCTATCACTGTTAATTTTTCCATTAGGAATATTACACCTTGAGAGGTTTTATCAACATATCAAGTCAGATTTGAAACAAAAGTAAAGTAATCCTTGCAGATTAAAGGACATCCTTTAAAGCACACAAGAAGAGCCTAGGAGACACCTTCTTCGAATGATAAAATGATAACATACTCTGAGAATATTTTGAGTTCACAGTAGATTGCATTCATCATGACATTAATTAAGAATTCTTCAAGCCTTTGTTAAAACAACAACCACTTTTGAAGCATAGTTGAAGACCAACACTTGAATATTTTAGGAGGCCACATAGAGAGTTGAGGAGGAAGAGCTAGAGTTGGGAGCTGCAACATTGTTGAAGTAATTTTTGGTCAATTCTAGGAAAAAGGAGGAAGATTTACAAGGGTAGAATTAAACATAAAACATCAAACTGATTTTCTGGAGGAGAAACTACATCATCTTAACCAAAAACTGCACAATCATCGTGGATGCACAATTGCAGGGTGGCTTGTAAAGGGATTTTGAGAGCTGGGTTTCTTGGGGTTGGTTTGGGGTGCAATCGAGAAGAATTTTCCAGCTATTTTGGGACATTCATTCCAACATCAATCACAGTTCTAGTTTTTCTACACTTAGAGGAGGGTCAAGGAATTTGGGGCCATTTTTGAAACATCAAAAATAGGGCAAACCCTTTCTGGATTTTTCTGGGTTTTTGACAAAGATTCCATGAATAATTTATTAGAATTTTTCTGAGCAGTTAGGATGGGGAAAATCAGGGTATCAACACAACCAACAGTGTAAAAATCACAAGACCAATGCATATTTTTAGTGGGAAATTTCTAGCAATAGTTTGGCATTGATAAAACATCCACCCGAGCCTTGTAGCTTACCTTGTGAAATCCAGGGTGCACATTTTATTTTTATTTTTATTTTTTATTTTTTATTGTACTCCAAAAAGATCTTATAAAAATTATCTTATAAAAAATTGCCCATTTTGGTGTGTTTGGAGCATTTCTGTTTTATGGACGTTTGCTGAATTTTTTTTTGTGTTGGGTTTATTACATGTTTTTGTTATCACTGTTATTTTTTCCATTAGGAATATTACACCTGAAGAGGCTTGATCAACATATCAAGTTAGATTTGAAACAAAAGTAAAGCAATCCTTGCAGATTGAAGGATATTCTTTAAAGTACACATGAAGAGCCTAGGAGACACCTTCATCGAATGATAAAATGATAACATACTTTGAGCATATTTTGAGTTGACAGTGTTGTGGCTCTGTTATTTGGCTGATTGGAAAACCCAATGACAAGGCAACATCAAAACCAGTCTTTAGAACTCTAGGACCTAGCCTTCCTAGTCTCAGAGAGGGATCTCTCAATTGTTTGCAAAGATATGACTTGTTGTCTTGTAAAAGGTTAATTTTAGGCTAGTTATTAAGTGCAAGTTTGTTTGTTTAGGTTTGGTTGGTTGGACATGAATGATATAGGAAACATAGATAGAAAGGAGAAATATCAGAGCCATTGGGTAATGCAGTCAAGAGGAAGTCATAACAAGCTTAATCAATGGATATGGGATATCAAAGGGAAAATCTAACTTGGCCAGTGGATCTTGTGTTTGGTGGATGAAATGAAATGGACATTAAGGATTTAGAAGGAGAAGTAGAACCAAGGGAAATTAAGAATCTCTAATTATATATACTCCTCAAAAAAGGGACTTAAAACATCATTTGAACATGAAGAAGGATTCCATAGACATTGCTGACCATAATTTCAAGAAAAAATTTTCAAAGGAAATCTAGGAGTCGAGGAACGCTCTATTTCATCCAAATATTTCACTTTCAAGGAATTTAGAAAACATAAAAGATTCACAAATAATTGCATTCATAGAAGAGGGAACTCCTAAAAATCTAGGACTACAATTATAAATATCTTCAAAACAATTATCTCAACAAGAAAAAAGGGTATGATCAAAATAGACCTCTCTGGAAACAATGGTACTTTAAAGGGAGACTTCAGAGACAGTTTTCAAGTGGCAGCAAACAAGCAGGGAAAACCATAAATCATTCTTGAGACCAACTGTTTGAACTATTTCTGAAATAAACAAGCTTAAGGGTTGAAAAGCAGTCAAACTACTCAATAAAACCGTCAGCAGATGAAAAAATAAAGGAATTGAAGAGTAAACATGCCTAAGGTGTTTCTAGGAGACATTTCTTAGCCTAAGCATTTTACTCTACTGCAAGCAAGAAATGATGAAACATAATGGAAAACAGGAAAAACATTAACAGATTAGAATACATCACCAACAACCATGCTCACGGATCCAATGATAGAGCCTTCATATTAACAAAACATGTCAAAACATCATCAATCTTCCAAAACTTGAATTTCTTCTTAATCTTCAGCCAGACTATGTACAACTTCAAAGAGTTCGAATGTCAGCAACCAACTTTACAATGAGTTCCAATGCAGTATTTATGCTGCAAATGTGGAGGTAGAATTGATTTAGGGTTCAAAATGTTATTAATTACAGAGTAAATGCATTTCTATCCTTGAAAACCATGCAAGGCATAAGGCAGAAATAGGTGCAACTATTTCTCTGTTCAATAACTCTATCTTAACTTCTGATTGAAAGATAGGAGAAAAGATTGACTTTTATGGCTTATTATTATCTTTACAATAATTGTCCCAATAGATTAAAATATCTTCTTTAGTGTAATAACTGTCAATTTGCCCTTTGAGACAGAAGGTAGGCTATAGGCGGCAACTAGATCTTTTGGAGAAATAACTGCCTCCTGTTGATGTATTCGAGGCCTTTTTAGCCTAATATTTCCTTTAATCTCATCAATAAATTGTCTAAGGCTTGATTCTGCTTTAGCCTTCTTTAATCATCTTTTGGGATTTTTTCACTGTGTTGACTTATTTAGCTTTGAATCCTTTGTCTTTTATTGCGCTTTATCCATAATATGCATGTTTAAACCTTTGACCTTTAGTCTCTTAATCTTCACTGTTTTCCTGTATGTAGGGTTCGTTTACGCGCTGTAGGGTTTTGAATGAATGGTTGATGCTCTTGACACATTGCCTTAAAACATGGAATAAACCCTTTCATATCCATTTTCTGCATTGTTTTGAGCCTTCGAGGATCATCATCCTCGGCTCTTTGTCACTTTACTTGACTGTGGGGGAGCCTGCACATTTGGCCGCCATTAAACCTGAAATTTGAAACATAAAACATTTATAAAAACCTACACTTGTGGATTTGACTGCTAACAGAGGCTCAGGGAGGGGTTACAGAGTGATGCGGAGGAAGGGGTTATTGTAGGGAAGGGTTTTGTAAACAAAACCAAGAAGAAACAGAGGAAATATTTAAATTTGGGCGTGATTAGAGGCAAGGTGGTTTTGGGAAAAACCAACGGTGGTTTTCGCGTGGCCAGAAGGTGGTAAGTGGCAAAGGCCCATACAAACATGATATTTCTCTAGAGGTTAGATGTAACCCCATAAAAACCACTTGTTTTGCATTAAAGCGCATGGAAGGGGGGTTGAACAAGTTTGTGCGCGATACAATCTTGGCCATCCGATCTACAAGGAGACGTGCAGATCGACGATCAGCACGTCGTGCGATACAACACTGAGGCATGGGGAGAGGATGGAGTGGGGCCAGGGTGAGACGAGTTCTGTGCCATTGGATCTGGGGGGCCATATCAACAGTTAAGATCAACTGCGGGGCGACTGGGGGTATGGAAGGATCTCATCGGCGGGGTGCCTCCGCCGTGAATGGGGAAATACTGGCTGTCGGATCGGGGAAAAAATCAACGGTGGAGATGGAATGAGAGGGGAATGTGGAGTACGGGCCACCTTGAACGTGTGCCTCCACAATGAAACTGCGCCGTCCGATCTGGGAGAGATCGATGGTGGAGATCTCTTCACAATTTCGCGCAATTCACAAATGGTCGAGAGGGTCAGCGAAAATGCGAAGGAGTGATGGTCGTTGGATCAGGAGGATCAACGGTCTAGATTATATCGGAGAAAGGTGGGTAGAGGGGAATGGTCAGGAGGAAAGTGAAATTACAATGATGCACTGGAGTGCTGACCGTTGGATCGGAAAATATCAACAGCTATGATTAAACGATGAAGGAGAATGAAAAGGGCAGGGTTGACATGCAGGAGTAATGTGGGCTGTTGGATTGGGATAATGAATGGTCAGGATTTCATCACAAGGGTGATCATCGGTGGAGAGGGGAAGGGCGAAGCCAATGCGATGCCCGATGGCTGATGATAGGGAGATGCAATGACCGTCAGATCTAGGGAATGGACGGTCCAGATCTCATCAATGGATCAACCATCGGAAGAAAAAGGTAAAGGATAGCGAAACCTAGAAAGTGCGATGAGCCGATCGTCGATGGGCTTAGTGCTCGGTCATGGGTTCCGGTTACATGGAGGAAAGGGGCTGAGGATTTAAGCCCGTGGGGGCTTAAGGCTATTTATAAGAAAAATTCGGAAAATAGGCCGAAAAGTGGGTTTTTAGCCCTTTTTTGGAGTTTCGATAGGATAAAAAAGGTGATTTTAAACCAAATAAAAGGGACTTATAAGGTTTAAAAGGGAATTTTTGAGGAAGTGAAAGAATAATTGAGGGGAAAATGAGGGAAAATGGGGGAAATGAAAATGGCGGGGGGGGGAATAGGCTAAAAAAGGCTTCTCTTTGAAACAGAGGGTTGATCTTTTTAGAAGGCATAGATGAAGTTTTTAGTGAACTGATAGACTTAGGATAATGAAGGCTATGAGATTTCTAGAACTCTCAATGTTTTTACAAATTTTGTTTCTAGAAATCTGATATTTTCAACTTAGTAATCTTTGGATAAGATCAAAATTATGGATGACTAACAGACAGTAGAGTGCATTCATGATGACATTAATTGAGCATTCTTCAAGCCTTCGTTGAAACAACAATCACTCTTGAACAATAGTTGAAGACCAACACTTGAAGAGTTGTTTTGTTGAAGAAATCACCCTTGGAGTATAGTTGAAGACCAGCACTTAAAGACTTGTTTTGTTGGAGTCGTCATCCTTAGAGCATAGTTGAAGATCAACACTTGAAGACATGTTTTGTTGGTGCAACCATAAAAGTTTTGCTGAAGTGGACATGAATTTTTTATAGAGGTAGATTTCCAGACCTATCTTGGAAACATTTTTTAGAAGTATTTTAAGTTTTTGATGAAGGCTTGAAGTTGTATTGATGTCACCTTAGGGGATTGAAGAAAACTGAGAGGCTTGGATCCCTAGAGGATTGGAGTCGTCATACAAGGTTGGAGCTTAGATTTGTAGTTTAATATTAGAGTCCTCATTCAGGTTTGAATCCATGAAGGAGTTAAAGACTTTGTTGTACAAGTTGGAGCTTGGGTTTTTAGAGTCCTCAAATTCATTAATAAAATTATTTTCTTATTTCACATCTTGTGTTTTGGTTTAACTGATGATTTTAACTGGCATAATATAAAAATTGTATAGAAATATTGATTTAAACCCCCTCTCCATATTTCCAACACTAGCACACCTTACATTTTTTCCACCTTGCAATATTTTTATCGACATGCTATAAGGAATTTTCACAATGAAATTTTATTGTTGGTAATCTGGTTGTTTATGATAGAAGGAAATCTAACATGTGTTAGAGTTCCTTCACCTTGGAATGTTCTTACTAGCAATGTGATTGTGTTTGTGTTAAAACGAAATATAGGATGCAGTAGATTTATTTTGGCATGCAATGTTGTTGTTGGTAGTATGCTTGTATTTGTGCTACGTGTAAAATTAACACTCATTAAATTTATTTCACCATGCAATGTTGTTATTGGAAATATGATTGTGTTTGGGCTAGAAACTATGCTAGATTTCTTTTGCTCTACAATATTGTTGTTGTCTATTTGGTTGTTTATGATAGAAGGAAATCTAGTATGTGTCATATTTCCTTTACCTTGGCAATGTTATTGGAAATGTTTTTGTGTTTGGACTAGAAGTTGTGCTAGATTTGTTTTTCTCTACAATATTGTTGTTGTCAATTTGGTTGTTTATTATCGAAGGAAATATAGCACGTGTTAGATTTCCTTCACCTTGGAA
Organism: Pinus albicaulis; assembly: GCA_034641835.2. Classification (NCBI taxonomy): domain Eukaryota; kingdom Viridiplantae; phylum Streptophyta; class Pinopsida; order Pinales; family Pinaceae; genus Pinus; species Pinus albicaulis. The sequence continues at coordinate 218,898,790 of CM076576.1, read as the reverse complement.
ATGTTCTTGTGTTTGTGTTCGAAGGAAATATAACATGCACTAGGTTTCTTTTGGCATGAAATGTTGTTGTTGGTAGTATGCTTGTATTTGTGCTACTTGTAAAGCTAACATGCATTAATTTTCTTTTATCTTGCGATGTTGTTATTGGAAATGTGCTTGTGTTTGTGATAGAAGTTGTTCTAGATATCTTTTTCCCTGCAATGTTGTTGTTGGCAATATGCTTGTGTTTATGTTGAAAGAAAATCTAACAAACTAGATTTATTTCACCCTAAAATGTTGTTGTGTGCTTGTGTTTGTGCTATGCATAAATCTAGCACGTGTTAGATTTTCTTCACCTTGCAATGTTTTTATTTGCAACATGCTTCAATTTTGGCTCGAAAGAAATCTAACATGCACTAGATTTCTTTTTCACTGCAATGTGGTTGTTGACAATATGCTTTTGATTGAGTTAGAAGTAAATCTACCATGTGCTAGATTTCTTTTATCTAGAAATGTTGTAATGTTTTTGTGTTTGTGCTAGAAGGAAATCTAGCATACATTAGATTTCTTTCACACTTCTACGAGCTTATTGACAATGTGTTTGTATATGAGTTAAAAAGAAATCTAGTGTGCAATTTCTTTCACATTGCAATGTTGTTGTTGGCAATTCAATTGTTTGTGCTAGATGGAAATGTAGTATGCACCATATGTCCTTCACCACAATGATGTTATTGGCAATGTGCTTGTGATTGTGCTAAAAGGAAATCTAGCATGTGATAGATTTATTTTGTCCTAGAATGTTGTTATTGCAATGTGAAGAAAACTAACACTCATAAAATTTCTTTCACCTTGCAATCTTGTTATTGGAAATATGCTTGTGGTTGGGTAGAAACTTTGCTAGATTTCTTTTTCTCTGCAATATTTTTGTTGTCTATTTGGTTGTTTATTATAGAAGGAAATGTAGCGCGTGTTAGATTTCCTTCACCTTGGAAATGTTATTGGAAATGTGTTTGTGTTTGGGCTAGAAGTTGTGCTAGATTTCTTTTGCTCTACAATATTGTTGTTGTCAATTTGGTTGTTTATTATAGAAGGAAATATAGCATGTGTTAGATTTACTTCACCTTGGCAATGTTCTTATGTTTGTGTTCGAAGGAAATATAACATGCACTAGGTTTCTTTTGGCATGAAATGTTGTTGTTGGTACTATGATTGTATTTGTGCTACATGTCAAGCTAACAAGAATTAATTTTCTTTTATCTTGCGATGTTGTTATTGGAAATGTGCTTGTGTTTGTGATAGAAGTTGTTCTAGATATATTTTTCCATGCAATGTTATTGTTGGCAATATGCTTTTGTTTATGCTGAAAGAAAATCTAACACACTAGATTTCTTTCACCCTACAATGTTGTTGTGTGCTTGTGTTTGTGTTATGCGTAAATCTAGCACATGTTAGATTTTATTCACCTTGCAATGTTTTTATTTGCAACATGCTTCAATTCTGGCTCAAAAGAAGTCTAGCATGCACTAGATTTCTTTTTCACTGCAATGTGGTTGTTAACAATATGCTTTTGTTTGAGCTAGAAGTAAATCTACCATGTGCTAGATTGATTTTATCTAGAAATGTTGTAATGTGTTTGTGTTTGTGCTAGAAGGAAATCTATCATACATTAGATTTCTTTCACCCTTCTATGAGCTTATTGACAATGTGTTTATATATGCGTTTAAAGGAAATCTAGTGTGCACTAGATTTCTTTCACATTGCAATGTTGTTGTTGGCAATTCAATTATTTTTGCTAGATGGAAATCTAGCATGCACCATATGTCCTTCACCACAATGATGTTATTGGCAATTTGCTTGTGATTGTGCTAAAAGGAAATCTAGCATGTGTTAGATTTATTTTGCCCTAGAATGTTGCTGGTAATATGTTTGTGTTCATGCTATAAAATAATCTTCCATGCGCTAGATTCTTAACCCCTAAAATGTTATGTGTTTGTGTTTGTGCTATAAGGAAATCTACCACACACCAGATTTACCCTACAATATTGATGTTTCCAATATGTTTGTGTATGGTGGGAGGAATTATAGCATGCACTAAATTTTTTTTGCAATGCAATATTGGTGTTAGCAACATGCTTCTGTTTGTAGTAGAATAAAATCTAGTATGCAATATATTTGTTTCTTAATGCAATATTGTTGTTGGCAACATGGTTGTATTGTGCTAGAATGAAATATAACATGCATTGTATTTTTTTTGCAATGCAATATTGTTGGAAATGTACTTGTGTTTGTGTTAAAAGGAATTCTATCATGCATTGGATTTTGTTTTCCCTACAATGTTATTGTTGGCAATGTGCTAGAAGTAAATCAAGCATAGGTTAGAGATCTTCCACCCTGCAATGTTGTTTCTGGCACTGTGATTGTGTTTGTGCTAGAAGAAACTCTAGAATGTGTAAGATTTCTTTTACTTTGCATTGTTTTTGTGAGTAACATGCTTCTATTTACGCTAGAAGGAGATTTAGCATGTGGTGGATTTTGTTCGCCTTAGAATATTGTTGTTGGAAATGTGCTTGTGTTTGTGCTAGAAGGAAATCTAGCATGTGCTAGATTTGTTTGACCATGTAATGTTGCTTGTAGCAACATGCTTATGTTTGTAGTAGAAGGAATTATATTGATTTTTAGCTTTCATTTGAGGTGCAATGTTGTTGTTCAAAATGGGATTCTACTTGTGATAGAAGGAAAGCTAGCACACACTATATTTCCTTTATAACGTAATGTTGTTATTAGAAATATGTTTGTTGTTATGCTAGAAGGAAGGTTATAAAGTGTTAAATTTCCTTCATCTTGCAATGTTATTGTTGAAAATGTGTTTGTGTTTGTGATAGAAGTAAATCTTGCATCCGTTAGATTTTATCACATTGCAACATTATTTTTGGAAATGTGCTTGTATTTGTGTTAGAAGGAATTATAGAATGCACTATATTTCTTTGTTCTTGTTCCAAATGGAAAACTATTAAGATTTCACGCTCACCAAGGTTAGTGCTCTGATATTGTTCTTGGCAGTGAGTTTGTGATTATGCAAGAAGGATATCTAGTGATTACTAGCTTTCTTCTGGACACCATTACAGTTATGTAGCCAATTCTCTAGGGGTGACATTGTCTCAATAATCACAATGGTTAGAGGTATAGATTTTGATTTGCACTTTTATTAAATTTGGAACAATTTATGGAGATCAATGATAGTGCAAACGAATCACATATAGATATATGTTGTTGTTGGCACTATATTTGTACTTGAGTTGGAAGGAATGATAATGGTATAGCTTTCCTTTTGGCACAAACAGAATAATCCAATCATAATCATTTGATCCATGGAGAATAATGCGATATTTGTATAATTTTTAAGTTTATGAATAAATGTATTATTGAAGTATACTATATTTTTCTTCCAATGAAAATGTATGAAACTTTAAAGTATCAAGCACAATGCTTTAACATGTATTGTTTTTCTCTCTATTTTGTTGTATAGTTATGAACTTCCAAAAAAAAATTCACTAATGTTTGGATGCATAAGGTAAGACTCTTCCTCATCAACATAAAAATATAGGAAAACTCAAATCTACACTTTTCGAGGACCTAAAGTTAACATCCCTTTGTATCCATCCTAAATAGTATGTCCTTAGATGTGTATAGGTAAGGAGTGCTAACATTGGAACTAAATGTTTGTAAAATGAAATATCTTTTCTTTTAGAATAAAAATGAGAATTATCTAGTATTTACAGTACCAAAACTTTTATTTGGAAGAAAACCCCTCATTTGGCTTTTGATTATCAAGTTTAAACATCAACATCCTCACTAAGTGAAAATATAATTTCTCCTTTTCATGGGGCTTTTAGACATCTTTTGTAGCATCAATATCGAAATTTCTTATATTTTCCAAAGGACCATGTTTTGGTTCTTCAACTTCGACAAATTTCTTATGATCATTATTCATACACATGCATTAAGACAACAGGTGTCATTTCCAAAGTGAAATAGAAACTTTGTGGTTTGATATGAGCTGATATTTGTCATTCAAAGTTATTATTTGGAATAAAACCTCAAGATTGGCTTTTTATTATCAAGTTTAAACATCAAACATCCTCCCTAAGTGAAAAAATAATTTCTCCTTTTCATTAGGCTTTTAGACATCTTATGTAGCATCAATATTGGAATTTCTTATATTTTCCAATGAGCCATGTTTTGGTTCTTCAACTTCTACAAATTTCTTATGATCATTATTGATACATATGAATTAAGACTATAAGTGTTATATTTGAAGTTAAATAGAAACTTGGTGGTTTGATATGAGCTGATATTTGTCATTCTATGACACTAACTACATCTCTAATTGCATGGTCTTCATATATGTTTTTGTGTAATTTTCATGTAAAGTAATTTTTGGTAGTAGGCACTAGATGGTGGGGAACAATGTTTCATTACATACAATATGGCCACCATACTATTTAAATTATTGCATCTATATCACTTTTTTTAAAGTTGTGTGTTTTTGTGAAAATATAAAATCACACTTTACATGGTTCAACCTTTTAATTACAATTCTTGTTTAATTTTTGTTACAGAATTGGTACAAGCTAGAATGGAAAATATAGCAAAAGGGGAATGTGTTGATCTCCTTACTAATGATCAATTCATTGGGCTAGGAAGGGTCAAATATATAGAGTCTGGAACTTTTAATGTCGGAGAAAGGGTTAATAAATGTTATGTTGCAATTTTGATAATTGATGTCACTCAACCACATTTGATTGGGGAGGATGTTGATGAAGGGGATATCCATGCATCAAAGATCGTGGATTTGAGGCACAACATAGGTAAATCAAAATATTGAAGCACATGCTCAAATATTATTGATAGTATAATGCTTTTTTTTTTAGTAAATACTAACCTTATTTATATCCGTTTATAGGTGCAAATGTTTCTTCTACATTTTCTATTGGAGAAAAGGTAGATCTTCTGCAACATGGAGTGAAGGTGGGTGAGGGCTCCATATTCAATACAGAGCTAGGGCATAAATTTCTTGGAAAGAGGGTAAAGAAAGGATGCATAGTGGTTAAAATTGAGAAGGTTTTAAAACATGATGTTGCTCTACCACATCCAACAAGATTTGAGCATACACTAGGGGGTGCATTGGAATCTTATGAGATTTGGCCAAAATCATATTTGGAACCTCACTGTCATGATCATGCCATAAATATTCCCCAAGATAGGGTTAGATTCATATGTAAAAAGGTTTCTCTTACACATGAATGCATGGGAACAAGCATGTGCATTGCCAAAGTAATGTTAGTTAATGTCCGCGAGGATGACATTGTTGAAGGTGAAACACTAGGTGAAATGGAGTTTGGTGTTTTTTTGGAAGAGATAGATGGAAATTGTGAAATATGCAGAATTGGGGATAAGTCTATACATTTCTTGGTTAGATGGTCAATAAATAAGTTGGTGGACAACAAGGGTGTGATATTAAGGGTTAAGGAAAACTTCAAGGAGCCGCCCAAGGAACTTGTGATATGGGATGTTATAGAGGACACAAATCCCTTAAACAAATGGGATGGGTATATTTTTAATGAAAATGATATAAAATCAATTGATATGCATGTAACAAAGCCATATAAAAGGAATAAACGAGTTATGGCTACAACAAAAATTGCAAAATTTCAAAAAAATATAGATGAAGAGAAAGAAATTCAACTTTTGGTACTAGATGCATGTTGTATAAAATTTTGTCTTCAAGATGTGGATAGGAAGTCCATTGCAGATGCTAGAAGGGGTATGAAACATAAATAAAAATTGTATTACGGAATTTGTCTTGAATTCACTAATCTCAAACACAGTCATGTCAAGGAGCCATGGCCATGGCCTACCACCTTTTGCTAGAAATGTAAAGGAAATGAGATTTAATGTGAATATTATTTGTAAGAAAGCATGGTATAAGATACATAATATTCATCAAAGCACATTCTATAACTACCAAAATTATTTCCAGCATGGACAGATCAAATCTATTCATGGTAACACCAACACATGCAAAGAACGAGGACACACCGTGGCAGCCATATAAATATTGCACAAAATTGTGATGGATAATTCATATTTTTCACCAAACCAAACACATCAAGTTGAATAAGATGGAACATTTTCTCCTTTAAGATTGCTTCCTTCGAATTACACACAACATTATTGTTAAAAGAGATCAATGAGGCTCTTCAAAATATCAATTACCCATCAATATCACAGTCAACTATGAGCAAGATATGGAATACTAAGTTTTGAGATGTGGAATTTTCAAAGAACACCAACTTCAGTAAATGCAGTTAATGTATTGTGTTGAAAGCACAGATGAAGTCAACGACTACAAAAGAGTTGGAAGAAAAGGCATGAGGTAGGCTGAACAAACATAACAAGATTGTTATGTGTGGAATACATTGCTATGATTCCCATAGAATTATATCAAAGTAGTTTCCAAAGAAGTATTTGAGCATTATCCATGATAAAATGGATAAAATAAAGACTTCAATCCCAAGGCTACATGTCAAATCAAAATCTATTGTAGGAACAAATTTAGGTTTGTCATTTATAGGTATGCTAACACATGGGCATAATACATGAGGTTTTGTTCATTTCTCCCAACCATTTGTACATATGGGATCACAATTTACTGTTACATCCCTTGATAAGTGCTTAAGGGACCTTGAAGACCCAAAAATGGATATGTACGATGATCTACTTTATGAGAGTGGAAGTTCTAGAAACCCACTTACAAATGCATTACTTGACACCTCTATTTACTCAAAATGTCAAGTTTACAAGGATGATTTTATATCTCATGGAATATCAAAGAGTAAAAATGTTGATTTTAAAGCTCTTCCTCCACATTTGTTGTTACAGTTGGACAATGCAGCAAGTGATAATAATAATCACTATCTTTTCATGTTTTTCTCACTTTTAACTGCACTTGGTGTCTTCATCACTATTGAGGTTTGATTCTTGCTTGTGTGGCACACCCATGAAGACATAGATGGAACCTATAGAAGAATGTCTTCCAACCTAAAAACTAAAAATATTTTTACCTGAAATGATGGATACATATCGCATAATTGAAGAAAATTGAGTGTTTCCACCTACACTTATTGACAAGGTCTATGACTTCAAAGTTTCCTTAATGGATACATTAAAGAGGGAAGAAATGCACTAGTTTGACATCTTAACGTTGAATACTTCCAATTTCTTGTACTCAATGATATTCCAGTACTAAGGTACAAAGAATCCTTTAGAGATATTGACTGGTTAGAACCAGTTGAGTTATGGAATATAGATGATGAAGGTCGACCTATAATTTCCATAGGGAACCCATATTTATTATCTTCCAAAAAGAATGATGCCTATTTCAAAGAACTAAAGGAAGGGATACCATCGTATAAAAAAATGTGGAAAGACACTATCGGGAACGAGGATTCACCAATTGTTACTGAGGAATGGAAAAGTAAATTACTGTATTGGGAAATAGTTCTTGATACATTAGATGGAATCTATAATGATCATAGAATAATAGATGGAAGTGATTCATCTTTTGAGGATTTTTGGCCCAAGATAAGGCACATTTTTGATGTTGATCATAATGCGCTCCATGTAATATCAATTATTATGGATGAATATTTTGATAATGCAATAGATGAACCAATATTTGTTGGACCCAAATGCAACAAGCCAAAGCCAACATTCAATCCAAATATTGATGTTGAGAAAGGAAAGATGTTGTCAGTTAGATGAGGAAATGAGGATGCAGGGGAGATGATTTGGATGGCAAAATACATCTCAGATATCTTTAGGGATAATGAAAGTGAGAATCTTCATGTAAATGTTGATTGGTGGAAGCCTATTTCAGGGAAAGAAAATGGAATTTTTTTAGAGAAATATTTGATACCAAATCCTGATGACACAAAACTTGGCTCTATTCCAATTAATACCACACTGTGGGCATGGATGCCAAAGAAAGAACATTGCAAGAAGACCAAGATAAATAAATATTGCATAGAAGCTGTTCTTTACCTACTTAAGCGAATATCTTAAGATTAGGTTTATATGATTCATGAATGTAATTTTTTTTTGAAGGATCTATTAATATACATTCAAGCACACTTTTCAATATTTGCTGTATATCAAATATTCTCTTCATATTATTTTTGGAGGAGTTTTATATTATTTAGTATTTCAATGTAATCATGTGGTGATACAAATGAAATGACACTGCCATAAAATATTTAAGTTTTCAAAGCTTTGTTTGACCAACATGACTTCTTCCCATATCAAATATGGATATAATCAAATTCAATAATGCACTTAAAAACAACATCTTCTAAACTTGGTCTATTAAAACAATAATGGAGTAGCTAATTAATATTTTATTTAAACCATTTAAACACTTGATGAAAAAATGTTAGACACTTGTAATAATGTTTGAAGTGATTTTTCCTTAATATTCCTTATTATAATTGATATAAATCAAATTTGTTGGTTTGTTGCCCTCTAATTATAAAATAATGATTTTGATCATTGAACAACACAACTAGACTTATAAAATATTTCCTCTTACAGATTTTGAAGAGTGCCAACATTGTACAAGTTGTATAATAAATTAGTACTCAACATAGGAAAAGTAGTTAGTGCCAATTTAAAATGGTTAATAATAGTAAGAAACACAATATTAATATACTGTTAAATAGCTTTATAGGTAAGAATCTTTTTACAAAATCTGTTATTCACGAGTCAAATTTAATACATAAATATAAATATTAATGATAATAGAAATAATGTAAGGAATCTAAGTTTTAGATGAATGTCAATACGTTCTTTTCAATATAATATCATTAAACACTACATGAATAAAAACTAAACATTTGTAATAAATAGTTTAGTCAATTTTCTCTTTCCACTTGTATTTGAAAATAATCAAATTGTATTACTTTGTTACTATTCTAATTCATGATTGATTTTGATAATTAAAATAATTAGTAATTGAGCCAAGAGGTGAAACTCATTCTACAACCTAGTATGAGGGGATGTGTAAGTTTGATTATAATTTTTTTTTGAAGGATCTATAGATATACATTTAGACACACTTTTCAATATTTGTTGTATATCAAATATTCTCTTCATATTATTTTTGGAGGAGTTATATATTATTTAGTATTTCAATGTAATCACATGGTGATACAAAATGACATGTCAGTGCCATAAAACATTTAAGTTTTCAAAGCTTTGTTTGACCAACAACACTTCTCAATATTTGTTGTATATCAAATATTCTCTTCATATTATTTTTGGAGGAGTTTTATATTATTTAGTATTTAAATGTAATCATGTGGTGATACACATGAGATGTCAGTGCCATAAAGTATTTAATTTTTCAAAGCTTTGTTTGACCAACACGACTTCTCACCATATCAAATATGCATAATCAAATTCAATAATGCACTTAAAATCATCTTCTAAACTTGGTCTATTAAAACAATAGTGGAGTAGCTAATTAGTATTCTATTTAATATAAACCATTTAAACACTTAATGAAAAATGATAGACACTTGTAATAATGTTTGAAGTGAGTTTTCCATAATATTTCTTATTATAATTGATATAAATAATTTTTTTTGTTTTGTTGCACCCTAATTTATAAAAAATTGATTTTGATCTTTGAACAACACAACTAGACTTATAAAATATTTCCTCTTATATATTTTGAAGTGGTAGTATAATAAATTTGTACTTAACATAGGAAAATTAGTTAGTGTCAATTTAAAATAGTTAATAATAGTAAGAAACACAATATTAATATATTGTTAAATAACTTTATAGGTAAGAATATTTTTACGAAATCTATTATTTACGAGTCAAATTTAATACATAAATATAAATATTAATGATAATAGAAATAATGTAAGTAGTCTAAGTTTTAGATGAATGTCAATATGTTCTTTTCAATATAATATCCTTAAACACTCTAGGAATAAAAACTAAACATTTGTACTAAATATTTTAGTCAATTTTCTCTCTTTCCTCTTGTATTTGAAAATAATCAAATTGTATAGCTTTGTTACTATTCTAATTCATGATTGATTTTGATAATTAAAATGATTAGTAATTGAGTTGAGAGGAAAGGCTCATTCTACAACCTAGTATGAGGGGATGTGTACATTCTACTATAATTAAAGAAAAAATGAATATGGTGTAAAGTAATTAGAAGTAAAAAAAAATGTGTGAATCAAATGTTTAAATATTTTTGAATATAATTAAAGAAAAAATGAATATGTTGTAAAGTAATTAGAAGTAAAAAAAAATGTGTGAATCATATGTTTAAACCTTTTACTTTTCAAAAATATTTGAGCGAGAGATTTAAATAAACTATTTGAAGATCTATATTAACTAATTTATGTCGATATCAACTTCATATATAACTATATATGGAAAAAAAATTAAGTATTTATGGTTAAAATCTTTGTTTGGTCTTATATGTACTCTATTTAGGATTCAAAAATACAAATTAAACAATGAAAAGTAACACATTGTATTTTTCACTCTAAAAATGTCTGCACACGAAGAAATTTGATCCCTCTAGGTTGAAATTAAATCTGTATTTATTACTGTGATAATTTATCATTAAATAAATTTATACTTAATATATATCTTGCATATTAATCTATTATTTATTAAGTCTCAATTAACTTAGTTTTTAACACAAAGGTACAAATAATAAATAATAAATAAATTATACTACTACTCTCATTCAACATTTAATCCCTCTACGCTCATGTTAAATCGGTATTTAACATGGATCTATGCTGGTATATATTGGACACATTACTATGATAATTTTTCATTAAATACCTTTATACTTAATATATCTTGCATATTAATCTATTATTCATGAAGTAAGTCTCAATTAACTTAGTTTTTAACACAAAAGTACAAATAACAAATAACAAATAAATTATACTACTACTCATTCAAAATTTAAATTAATCATAAACAAATATTTTCTCCTGTAAACTCTAAAATGGTTCAAACTTCCTACAATAGTATGTATTGATGATGGCGATAATGATGATTATCATCCACTAAGACCAAATATGGTATATAAGAAGCCATAAAGATATTACTCAAAATTCTTTAGAATTTTATTGTTATGCTCAAAAAGCATTAAAATAAGTGTTTCAAGATCATCATAATTTTGTTTAGTTAAAATATCAAGAAGGTTGGTAGCGCCACAAATATTTTTAAATTTAAATACAATATGAGTATAAACTAGATGATCTAAGAGAGTTTTTCATCTTCAACCATATTACAAGTGTTGCAAAGGCGATAGAATTTTATATTGTGCCAACCTTGTCTTAGTAATAATCGTAACTTAACACATACATGACATTTACTATACCAGATTATAATTAAATGGGTTAATAATAATAACATACACAACATTATTTTCATAAAGTTAATAATATTAACATACACAACATTATTTTCATAAAGTTAATAATAGTAACATACACAACATTATCTTCATAAGTTAACTTTAACAAACTTAGCTTTTAGTACAAACCCTAAATTTTTTTAAAAGAGATAATGTAAGGAATCCAAGATTAAGATGTGAAATATTTTCTTTTGCAAGTTTATATAAATCTGTTTTATATAGTTTACCATGATAAAATTTTCACAAAAAATGGTGAATATCTACATTAAAATTAGTAAAATAAGTGATTTTTTTAATTCCACATTTTGAAGAAAGTCAATCTAGTTAAAATTTCTAAATTCTAGATCGACGAAAAACTTGCAAATTTAGTGAAATATGTGTTTTGGGCTAAAAGCTCAAGATCTAGCTCCTCCAATCTCCTCCACTAAAAATAGTTGTTGGGTGAACAAAAAATTCAGAAAGCTGCGCTGCCAGAGAGGGAGGCTCAATAGCCTACTGCTATATGTGTCAAATCAGCTCTTGTATGATGAAAACAATAGATCCAATGTGAGGAGGTGATCCCTCATAGGATTTCCAGCTAAAATAATGGAAAATTCCTTCCTTCAATAGATCTATAGGACTGGACTGTGCAATCCTTGAAGGGACTGCTACTGCATGGAGGTAAAACCCAATGGCCTGAGTGCCACATATATATCTGTTGCTCCTAGAAGATTGAATGTGAAGAACAAATTGGTAGGATGAGTCCTCCACTAGTTTCCTAGTTGAATGCTAGAAACAACTTCTTGAAGATGGCACCAATGCATGATGAGGAATGAAGTACAATCCTCTTCCTTAGATATCACCCAAATAAAGAGGTGGGATTCCTGCTCGATAATATCCTGTGCTAAAAAGTGCTACAAACTTTGCTAAGCAGCCCAAGCCTACATAGAAATGTCCTTAGACAAATCTAGATTTAAACAAATCAAGAAATGAATAATCCAAATCCTCCTTCTTTTGTGCCTTCACCTTCATTATATAGATATGAGCGTTCCATAGCGTAGACCCACTCCAAAACTACGTTGTACATGTGGACATAAGTCTCCATGGTTGAATACATTATTTCTCCATGTCCTCCATCATGTTCATATGGGGTGATTACCCTTTCCATCGTGTGTGCATTAAATGCATCACTTCCTCCACTAACTTATCATAAGTGCTCTATGATCTTCTTGGAATGCACTATGATCTTAGTTGACCTTATCGAAGATCCTCATGATTTTAAATTTAAGATCCATGATCTTATTTGACTATTTCATCCTCCATAATCTATCTCATAAATGAGACATGATCTCCATTAATGGAGCTACTCCACTACTCCATGATTTTAGATATAGATATAGAATATGCACATGCACACATTAAAAGTGGATTTTATTCATCTTTGAGGTTTTTGGGTCCCTCCACCCTTTTATTTACTTACTTAATTAATTTTTTTAAGAACTCTAATATTCCAAATATCATCTGAAAATTTGGGAATATTACATTCCTCCCTAGCAAAATGTTGCTTGTCCTCAAGCAACTGAAAAAGTAGATGCTAGAGCAATCTGTCCCCCTCCAAATGGAATCCACGCAAGGAAGGTCTCCCCATTTTCTGCAATAATTTATGTATGCCCAACACCAAATTTTCCTCTCTAGAATGTCTATAGTGCTCTCTAACTGTGTAGCTATATGTCCCTCATCAATCATGAAGCTCCAAGTGACAACCACAAGCTGTCCAACACCTTCCACAATACATGAGATAAATAAATATAGATTGTTCCTTGCACAAGAGGAAAGCTCCAACTCAAAAATTATACCTCCATCCCATGATACATGAAGTAAAGAGAGGCTTTTTATACCTCCATCCTTAGCCTTGTTGGCCTTGTTGGATCTAAGCATCATCCCAACATTGTACAAAAGAAGAAGAAGTAAAGATATATGGGTAGACAAAGATGTCAAACCATATTCTCCCAATAATAGCCAACACAGTAATGATCCCTGCTTCCATACCACACAATCAAGATACCAAGTATGGATTCCATACTCTCCAAGTAAGAGCCATCGGAGGAGTGCCTTTTTCTTCCATCCTCCAAGAATATCATAAAAAGTAGGGGAGTATGTAGGACCAAAGTCCCTCAATAAGAGCCACAACAAACAAGATCTCTTGCTACCTCTTCACACCATCATGTGAATCATGGAGTAATAACAACATACTGAAGGACATATGTAATTCCATATTAGACCAATACAAAAAAACTCCATTATCACATATCATGAGAGTATTATTCCTTATTACAAACAATATAAAACACATAAACATGGGAGATGTCATGTGATGGCCAAAATATTTCAACCAAAATGAGCATGCCTTCTTCCACTGCATTATATCATTGATACACCAGGCATGAATCAGAAAAACATGCCATTGGGTGGTAACCATAGTCACCCAAGAGCAACTAGTGCAGCCATACCTCCTTCTTCAGTTCATGAGTGTTTTTCAAGGCATGGATAAAAGAAATAGGAGCCTTTGGGTAGTGACAAAACTCCCCCAAGAGCAACCAACATAACCAAGCTTGCTGGTCCATTTCATATATCTGCAAGTGGTCATGCAACCCCTTGCTTATTATCCTCATCCACTCATCCCAATATGGATGATGAATGATGTATTGAATAATCATGGTATCCTCCCTTTGTATAATACCATCCTCCCCAAATTGATGAAGAACTTTGCACTCCATGAAATATTGAAGTGCACCTCCAATGAGATCTCTCAGTGATATTCTCTTTTCACCAAAGGCCCTCCAAAACCAATGAAGTTTTGGATCTTTTGCAAGTAGAAGTTTCTCTTTAAGCAGTGAGATGCTCATTGAGAAAGTGTCATCTAGAAAGGAGAAAAGATTCCTCATCTCAAGATGTCTACCATCTACCATCTTTACCTCCATTGCTTCCTAAGTGAAGAAACCTTCAAAATGCTCCGAGAATTATTGGGCTCCTTCTTTATCATTGTTACTAAGTGACAACGATGTAGATCTACATGGTAATACATGTGCTGTCTCAAATCAGGGCACAATACTGATCTCATAACCAATCATTGTACATAAGATCATGCTAGTCCCTTTTTCTAAAAATCCACACTTCAACTCAAAAAGTTGAATGTAGTCCATCAATGAAAAACTGGGATATATTTTCATCTCCTACTTGATTAGATCAAGGGTCCTCTATGCTTTGATAGTTTGCTACTTCAAATCAGAATTTTGTTCTAACCCTTGGTTATGCATTGGCCCTGATGGTATGTCCTCATAAGTTTCAATAAGATCTAATGAGACAATATGTGATGAAAGTTAATGCATACCTTGGATCAACTAATGTGTGGGAACCTCTTTCCAGAACACAAGATTTCATCCATCCGGGACAATAGTGTCTCCAACTGCTGGTAAGATTGAAGGCTATTTTTTTCTAAGTGTACCAGCATTGGAATATTCCTCCTCTACTGAGACAATATGTTATGAAAGTTAATGCATACCTTGGATCAACTAATGTGTGGGAAACTCTTGCCAGAACACAAGATTTCATCCATCCGGGACAATAGTGTCTCCAACTGCTAGTAATATTGAAGGCTATTTTTTTCCAAGTGTACCCGCATTGGAATCTTCCTCAAGAGCTCAAGATTATCTTGCAAATTTTCAAGTGTCTTTTCTCCGGATGCAAGTACTTCTGCAGCTGGTGGTGAATGTAGTGACTTCTTTTCCAAAGTGACAAGATTGACATCTTCCTTTTTTTCCTTAAGAAATGTCTCTTTGTGACACATCTATGGTTTTGTCCCATCAAACTTCTTCCTCAACTTGTGAAAGAAATCTGAGTATTTAGTCACCTTTGCATGCTCCATGTGACCAAACAACCAATCATTTTCTTCACCTAAAAGGTGAAGTGCTGCAATTTGGATGGCCCCTTCTTCAGCTACAGAGTGTAACCTGAAAAATGCATCTAACTCTTTCCTCCAAGCCTTAACAGTGCTCGTGGAAGATCCATAAAATGTAGGTAAATAGAATCTATTGTGACTCTTTCTTCTATTTCTACTATAGGATCCTCTTTCTATTTCTACTATAGGATCCTCTTTCTTCTTTCATTTGGAAGAATTCTTGGAGAGTTGGAATCTCTTTGAATGCTCTAGACTATGCTTTGTACTCTTCAAGATACAGACTGAGAGTATCATGAGTCTCAGGTTTTCTTCTTTCTTCATTGTTATACCCTTCACCTTCTCCAATGAAAGTGGGCATAATATATCTATGAGGAGATCTATAATTCTCCGGTTTTCTTCTTTGCTGATAGGAAGTGCTTGGACATTCCTCATCAAATATTCTTCTTGGATCTTCTTTTTGCCTTTCCTTCTCCATTTGATTGACCTCCTTGGAGATATCTTGCATGGATCTAAAGAGAGGAGTGGCAAGGTTGTAATCCTCCTTCATGATAGATCTCATCTATATTATTCTTCTTTTGATGCAAAATATGAAGTATCCACAAGCTGAGAGAAAGATCATGCCCTGATACCACTGTAATTTCCCAAAAGGGGAGAATGCAGTAATACTTAAAAAAAATATAATAATTGCAACTAAGTAAACAATAGATCTAAAGAAAAACATGAAAATATACAAAGAATATGAGACATTTTGTTATATGGAGATGATTCAGTTACACAATGTACAAAATATGAGTAGATCTAGCCAAAGAGATGGCTTAGAATCAACCTGAAAACATGCCACAATCAGTACTTTGTAACTGGAGAGCTGCTGGAAGAAAATATTGCACTATCCCTTCAGCATAATATGTATATATGACTCCAGACTATAAAGAAAAATGTATATCTACGGAAATCTAGAGCTCTAATGATGCCAAGATCCAAGATATGGCTAATGTGATGGGAACCCAAGATAACCCAGAAAGGATTTTCCATATCTACAACTTTGGAAAATCACCCTCCTAGGGTTTTATCCTTTGACTGCTAGGTTTATATATATGAGGCTAGATATGATCTAAATATGGCTGCAATATGATGTATAAACATATATATGCTTTGAGGGTTGATTCCTCCTTCAATTCTACAAGCTAGGAGCTTTAGATCTTGCCTTCTCTTCCTCCTCCTTCAAGTTGCAGCATCTGAATATGCAGCTGCTACAAAAACTACATTGTAAAAGAGATAGGAGGCTCTATTCCTATTGAAATATGCTATAATAAGCTCCAGGCTAATCGAAATGTTGATGGCAAGGTGAGGGGATGATCCCTCATAGGATTACTAGCTGAAATGCTAGCAACTTCCTTCCTCCTTTGGATCTACAATAATGGACAGCATAATTTTGGATGGAATTACTGCTGCTAGGAGGTAAATAACTTTTGGCCTAATTCCAGATCTGATATGAAGCCCTGGGAATGCCAATCTTCAAGTCCAAGGTGATAAGAATAATCCTACACCGGTTCCCCAGTTGAAATACTGAAGACAACCTCCACCTTCCAAACTCATCTTCAGAAATTGCATAATTCCTGAAGGTAGATGTTTTGCAAATGATGGAAATAATAAGTGGCACCAATGCCTAATGTAGAATGAATTACAACCCTCTTGCAAGAGATCACCCAAAGAAAGAGGTGGGATTCCCGCTCGGGAACACCCTGTAATATCCCAAAAGGGAGAATGCGGTAATACTGAAACACTATGTAAGAACTGCAAAAAATTAAACAATAAATATAAATACACATTAGAATGCACAGGTATAGCTGAGCCATTTTATTATATAGGAGGTGAAAAATCAAGTACAATAGTGCTCAAAATATGAGACACTCAAGCCAAAGGAATGGCCTGGAATGACCCTGCAATGATCCCACAAGAGGGACTACATAACTGCTGAACTGCTCGAAGGTAAATTGCATTGTCCCTGATACAACTGTTGGGACTACAACTCCCTAAAATATTGAAATTTATATCTAGGTAGAATGGGAGCTCTGATGATGCTAAAATTGTAGATCAAGGCTCAATGATGGATTCCCAAGATAACCCAGAAAGGGTTTCTCAGATCTATCAATCTAAGAAAAACACCCTCTTAGGGTTTCACATATATGCTGCTGGGAATGAAGATCTGAAGATAGATTTGATGATATAATGGCTACAATGATGCACAATCAGATCTATGCAATAAGGGATGATCCCTTCTCTAGATCCTTGGGCCAAAAGCTCAAGATCTAGCTCCTCCAATCTCTTCCACTAAGAATAGCTACAGGATGACCAACAGCTTCAAAAAACTGCACTGTCAAAGAGGGAGGCTCAATAGCCTACTTCCAGATGTGTCAAATCAGCTCTTGTATGATGAAAACAATAAATCCAATGTGAGCACATTATCCCTCATAGGATTTCCAGCTGAAATACTGGAAACTTCCTTCTTCCAATACATCTATAGGACTGGACTGTGTAATCCTTGAAGGGACTATTGCTGCATGGAGGTAAAAACCAATAGCTTGACTACCACATATAGATCTACTACTCCTAGAAGATTGAATGTGAAGAAAAATGTGGTAGGATGAATCCTCCACTGGTTTCCTAGCTGAATGCTAGAAACAACCTCCAGAAGATGGAACCAATGCCTAATGAGGAATGAAGTACAATCCTCTTCCTTAGAGATCACCCAAATAAAGAGGTGGGACTGCCGCTTGGGAACACCCTATGTTAAACAACACTACAAACTCTATTAAACAACCCAAGCCTACATAGGACTTTTCTCAGACAAATCTAGATCTAAAAATATCAATAAATGAATAATTCTAATCCTCCTTGTTTTGTTCTTTCACCTTCATTATATAGATATGAGCCTTCCATAGCCTAGGCCCACTCCAAAACTGCACTATACATGTGGACATAAGTCTCCATGGTTGACTACGCTATTTCTCCATGTCCTCCATCATGTTCATATGGGGTGATCACCCTTTCCATCATGTGTGGATTAAATGCATCACTTCCTCCACTAACTTATCATAAGTGCTCTATGATCTTGGAATGCACTATGATCTCAGTTGACCTTATCAAATATCCTCATGATTTTACATTTAAGATCCATGATCTTATTTGACTGTTTCATCCTCCATAATCTATCTCATTAATGAGACATGATCTCCATTAATGGAGCTACTCCACTACTCCATGATTTTAGATATAGATCTAGAATATCCACATACACGCATTAAAAGTGGATTTTATTTATCTTTTAGGTTTGTGTGTCCCTCCACCCTTTCATTTAATTAATTAATTAAGTTTATTAAGAACTCTAATATTCCAAATATCATATGAAAATTTGGAAATATTACAGCATCCCCCCAACTTAAAAGTAACCGTCCACGACATCAATGTATTTTCCATGGAATATCTAATTAAATCCATAAGAGTCAAATAGAGACATACCTGGTGTTGGGGCTCATAGAGATGGCTTATTATTGACAACTCTAGTGCTTTCTCATTTAATTATCAACTTGGGGTAAGTCTTCTTATTTCAAGAGTGTTGGAACAATATATGCAAGTGAGGTTGTCTAATAGTTACTCCTTGTTACTTATGAGGAAGAATTTACTAACTTCCTAAGTTCACTTATCCTAACGAGGGGTGGCTTGGATCAATTTTTAGCCTAAGATTGAGCAGCTATCTAATTGAATTAAACAAAAGTCTAACTGAACTGAACAACAATCTAGAGGAATCAAGAAGCAATTGAATTGAATTAAACATCAGTCTAAATAAATTGAACAACAATGGAATTGAATTGAAAAATAGTTTAA
This sequence comes from Pinus albicaulis, assembly GCA_034641835.2. Lineage (NCBI taxonomy): Eukaryota > Viridiplantae > Streptophyta > Pinopsida > Pinales > Pinaceae > Pinus > Pinus albicaulis. The sequence goes on along the minus strand of CM076576.1, from coordinate 218,879,471 downwards.
CTAACTGAACAATAATGAAAGAGCAGTATAGTTGAAGAAATTTAAATGAATTTTACAACAATTATTTATGTAATTTTGCAATGGAATTCTCTTTATGAATTAATTAATCGACATTAATCGATGGTTGAACACTTTGTTGGGCTAAAAGAGTAATGCAATTCATAAAGACAGATAACATCGAAATCAACTTATTCTACGATATATAACTCAAGTGAAATGGTATTGGAAGAACTAGAACCATCTACTGATGATGAAGCATTTTCATAAGCCAGAAAATACAATTGTGATTATCCTAATTCAAGAACACGATTTCTAACAATCCTGAAGAAAGAGAAACTATAACTTTATTGAATGGAAATATACTTTACAACTGCATCAGATAGTTAAGCATTGACTTTGCAACTACACAAAGTATGAAAAGTGCGATGAACTTCCAGGGGTTGGGCCCAGACCACCAGAAGCTCTAGCGCAGTAAAACTTGAAAATATTATTGTTCAAGGCTCTCTATTACATCTAGTAATGTTACAAAAATACAATTGGATAGGTTGGTTCAGATGTGTCAATTGCAGAATGAATTTCCTATCCTTCTCTGGCCCCCCCTTCTTGTTCATCCTTCGTCCTTCTAAAGGTGATTTCAAAGATGAGAAAGTATTTCCCAAATGACAACCTGCTATGCGTGGTTGTCGTTTGATTTCTTGGGCTCAAATTCGTCTATTTTCCTTCTGCCGGCTACTGGTAGTTATCGAGATCTCATATGTTTGCACCCGTTGGTTAGCTTATGTTTCCTATTGGTCCAGCCACTCTGCCTTCCTGCATGTGGAGATAAGAGAAGTCAATTTTCTGTTATAAAAACATCCTTTTCATCATTAGCCTAGTTGTTCTAGTTTTCATAATCTTTTCTCTCTTTATTGTTAATATGAAGAGGAATTCCCCCAAAATTGTAACATAATTTGAAGTAATTATAGGGTGATAACATACCTTAATTTTGGCCCAACATACTCCCATACTTACCTAATTGCATGTCCTGATGAAAACAGATGATTGATATGTAACTGCATTAAGGAGTAGGCAGGGTAGACCTTTTCATTGTATGCTCTGAAGCCTTGTTTTTGTTTCATGATTGCAAAGGAAGTGCCGGTGGATCCTTCTGGAAATTCGTAATTGTGATTATAATCCTCGGCAGGATACCAGAGGAGAGGGATTTTGTATCTATATCCTAACCAGGCAGGCCCCATGCTGTAGACCAGGCTACTGTATGAGAGGAATTTGGAGGTAGTAGCCTTGAAATTCCTACAACTAAATGGCTCCCTATTCTTCACGTTGTTCATGGAGGCCATCCTTCTTTGCTTAGCTACTACTAAGGCCGGTTCATTAATGTACCCAAAGTATTCTTGTCCATTTTCTATGATATCCTTATAGATGGGCCCCATCTTAGTCCTCACACCTTGCCTTCCCATGAATTTTTTGTGTTGGATGATCATTTGCAGGGGTTTTGTAGGTTCCCCCCTGACCCATAAATCTAGGCCATGCTCTCTTTTTTGGAATATGTCGTAGGATTTGGCCCACCTAATCTGGTTTTTAGCAAATGAAATGAAGGCTTGTAGTTGGACATCCCCTATAAAGCGACCAGGCTTGTTGTTTGTGTCTTATTCTAAGAAGAAGCTATGCATGTAAAGTTCACATAGGAGGCACTGGACCTACTCATCTTGATCATTACAACAATGGAATAATTCTTCTATGGTCCTAAAAGTAGTGGATTTTCCAGCCCTGACAGCTTTAACTTTCAGGAGTAAATACCGCTCTATTAGGAACAAGGCATAGTTTGTCGCCGGAACTCTGCATGATAGCGCATCATTATATAGAGAGAAAAATGTAGAGATTTGTTTCTTAGCTTGCTCCACCTACTCTTGTACCATTTTTACCTTTTCCTGTTCTCCTTTGAGCTGGGAAAATGTTTCATCTTCTGTTGAGGAGAGGTTAGTGAACTTTTTTAGTAGTGCTTGATATTATTGTAATGGCACCACCTCCTTCCTACACTGTGTTAGCTCATGCCATACTTGCACTAGTTCATTGTGTAATTTCTGGTTGACAACTTTCTCTACTAGATGGGCATAGGTAGGGGCTTCCTTTGTTTGGGTCCCATTTTCTTCTGTAACCTTGTGCTCAGTTTGAGTAGAGGCTTCGATGGTGTTTGCCAGTTCTGTTTGCATTTTAGCCTCAGTAGTATCTACTAAGTTGGTATGTACCTCAACTTTTGTAGTAGTTATCAAGTTGGTTTGCATTCCAGTTTCAACGGTGTCGGCTAAATCAATTTTCATTTCACCTTCGATAATATTTACTAGTTCTATTTGAGTTCCTAAAATGGAGGTTTCTTTCTTTGGCTTTCGGGCCCTTCTTTCTTTCTTCAGTTATTTTCTCAAATATTTTATCAATTTCTTTAATCTATTGCAGGTCCTTCTTAGTTTCTTACTTCTCCTTTCATCTAAATCTTCACTAGTCCTAATTTCAGTAGGTGGTAGGGGAGCGGAATTCCCCTTTTCAGGGATGGTGTCGAAAATGGTGTTTTTTATTACATCTTCATAATTTACTTCAATGTGAGGGTCTTGAATAGGAGGAGCGGTGCTACCTGTTTGGTCAATTTAGTGTGTCCTAAATTGTTGCATTTAATTTGTCAATCCGGGAATCGTAAGCTGATGAAGTGTGGCGCACTATATGTGCAAGGTAACCTTTTTCTTAACTTTTTGACGTTTTTGGTCTTTCTAAGGTGAAATGGAAATTCTAAAGTGAAAAACAAGTTTGGTTATATTTGTTCAAGGAAGTGATATCCCCTATAATGATTTACCAATCTTGAAACTTTAAAAGCAAATTGAAATTACAATGACAAGACTTGAAAGAAAGTAAAAGTGTACTGCTGAAATGAAAAGGTGCTGCTAATCTAATGAATCAAAACAGGAAACTAGTGATCATGAAAACCAAACTATTCTTGCTGCCAACTAAACACAAAAGAAACTACGCTTATGGAAATTCAAAATTGCAACAAAATAAATCTAATTCAGATTACATCAATTCATTTTCTGACCCTTCATCATTAGACCAGCGATGACTTGCGGAAGTAATCATAAACAACTCGTGTAACTGATATTTAATTTGCAGAAAATAAACTAATACTAAACCATACAGATTACATCAATTCATTTTCTGACCCTTCATCATTAGACCAGCTATGACTTGCGGAAGTAATCATAAACAACTTGTGTAACTGATTATTTAATTTGCGGAAAGTAAACTAATACTAAACCATACACACATGATTCAATCCCTCGCCATCAGTCCAGCTGTGGCTTTCGGAGGCAACTAAAGATGTCATACATGATTTAATATATCTAAATTTGCAGAAAAGAAACTAATACTAAACTACACATTTCATAATGGATCCCTCACCATCGATCCAGTGTGGCTTTCGGAGAATGGCGAAGATGCTATGAAGCAATATATCTAAATTTAACTCTTGAATCGAGATAAGCAAAGCCAAATGTACAAAGCAAGTGAAGAGTTAAGCAAAGCTATGAAAAACAAACTAACGTGAACAATGTTAGTTCATGTCATTTAGTCAAATACTATAAAATGCTATAAAGCCCATTTACATATAAACTTCACCAAGAAAACTGATCAGTGATTTAACAATCATAAAAACATTAAAGACAAGAATGCAATGGAAATTATAGAAATGTATGAATAGAAATGAAACAACTATGAAATATGAACATGTAATGGATTATGATACAATGAATTTTTAAAGAAATGAAATGAAATATATATACATTAATACATAGAACCTCGGCTGAGCAGGGGCCCTCTACACATCTTTGGTACGATCCTCAAACACGAATTAAGTTGAAAACAGAGTCTTTTCACATTAAAAAGCAGTTCATTACAGACTGGTAGTATTACGGCTCAAGGCAGCGTAATCACTACAAAGCAAACATAACAGAGTACTCACATCAACTATCAACTAACAATGATCAACTAACTCTACGTGCGTATGCAAACGCTCTATATAAAACAATAAACTGTAACTGTCTCCTGAAGTTTATGATAGCAGACAGCACGTAGACCACTACAGCCACGGATATAGGAGTATGCCCGTGTTGGAAAGCGGATCTATGGAAGGTGGGTGCTTGAATTCAACTCCAGAAATTTGCACAGATGTCAATTAACCTCCGCAAGCTTAGAAACGGCCGTATGGACGTTTATATGCCACGAAACAGAGTCCAGCCGACATGAAACTCCATAGTTGACTTCCACGTGGATGGCTTTGACCGCGGCTTCCTTTGATGAATTTACTTGAACCAATAGGACATGAACCATGTCCTCGTCATTCCTAGCCTGCCCATGTGGCTCATTTCCTTTGTAGACACCTGTAGCATATAATTCCACAAAATAGCTGCGGAAAGTTTCAGCAGCTGCGGAAAGTGGCAAGTTTCCGCAGCTGTATGAACAAAATCTAGATGAAATAGAAAACACAAAAACATAATTAAAAACCATGTTAGATACCCTTTTGCACATGATATTGACAATTTTGGAGGTTTAGGTGAGTGAAAAAGATATGGAAAAGTGTATGGAAAAGAGGCAAATTCGGGACTCAACAATCAGTAAGCACAGTTTTTTGACTAGGTGCAACACTGGGAGGGACGGAAGGGGAGGCTTGCTGTCCTTGCAATGTTTCTTGA